>JADLZN010003833.1:0-116406 GCA_018155175.1 Sinocyclocheilus anophthalmus
CTTTTTTTCCATATTGAATAACATGACGCTTCCATTTCGCGTTTGAATACAGTATAGCGTTGTTTTGTATTTCTCTGGCATTTTCAAAGGCACGTAACATAAAATACTGTGGTTTGGCATGATACACAGTCTAATGGTCTAATGAAATACAATTTTAAACATCTTTTACTGTACCAATTTTTATGGCCTTTATATTTCCTGTTTGAGCCAATGCAGATTAATTTAGTTATTTCAGGACGAGACCGCCCTGATTGTAAGCAAAACGTGATTGGCTATAGCGAGACTGTGCTACGATTGGTTAGCGAAATGTGGCTGTTATCTGACTGGCTTGAGTAGACGGTGGGTGTCCACGTATTTGTGGATTGTCAGCAGCACGTCTTGACGCAAGAAATGTTTCACAGTTCGCAAATGCACAGGACGCGATTCACAAATGCTTGCAGCTATCTACAAATGCACAGGACGATTCACAAATAAATGCCAGGCAATGTTGTGGTTGTGACGTAAATATATATTTGTGAATGTTTTTTTTTTTTATTTGCAAATCTCATTTTATTTGTGAATTTAATTCATGTTTGTGAAACTTTAAGATTTATTTGTGGATCTCATTCTATTTATTTGTCAACATGTTTAATTTTTGTTAATCTCTTTACATTTATTTGTGGATCATAATCTATTTATTTGGAATAACGCAACAATTCTACCCCCATAGTTGGGGGTTCGGTGCCTTGCTCAAGTCGTGGTATTGAAGGTGGAGAGAGCGCAGTACATTCACTCCCCCCACCTACAATCGCTGCTGGTACGAGACTCGAACCCACAACCTTTTGGTTACAAGTCCTAGCCCCACAGCATCGCGTAAAGCCATAGGCCTGACTCCCCGTCATAATCATCACTCACATGTTTTAGCTTAGCAATTTAACATCAATACATGTGAGCACACTAAACACACACATACATCTGTTTAACACACAGGTTGATTATCTGCATCTCAAAATGCTCACTTTCATGTATATGTAAACTTTTTTCCCACTATATTTATACAGAACATCATAAAATAAATTTAACAATAATAAAATCTATTCGTTTCCCTGATCTCAGTTTGCAAAAAGTGTATTGAAATAAAATTGAGAAAAGAGTATGTGAAGAAAGTAGTATGTCCGAAACCTCACTATTCATAAAAGAGTAGGCAAGAAATCCCCGGATGTCCTAATGCTTCAGTCCAGATTCTTAAGTGTTCATCGATGGATACTTTTCTATCCCAGGAGGCCACGCGAGAGGACACGTCATCATCGAACGTGATGGAGAACAGCAACAAGGGTGTTTAGACATGTGAGTATTACAAATCAAATACAGGGTTCCCTGTGTTAAAATTGCATTTGTTAAGCTACTGTAGAGTAAACTGTTCAATTGTTGAGGGTATAAGATGCTAGACAGTATAGTATATTTGTGATTTTGCTGTAAAAATATGTTTTATTACTTATAATAGAACAGGGGAGCGCTCCAGTAAGCATGCGTACGTCACCAAAGTGAATTTACATAAACCATATATACATCTTAAAAACGATTACTAAATGTCTATTTAATATCTGACAGGAAAATATTCTAAAATAATTGCAGATGAGCACATCACAACATGAACATGATCTGAGTGATGTATGTGTGCTATTATAGTAGATTAATTAACTATTATTGTCAACACTGCTTTAGATGAATGTAAGTAATGTAAATATACAAATCTACATAGAATAACTAAACATAAATTATCTGATTTATTTGTTCATTAGTATTGTTGATAAATTGTGGAGCACTTGTGTTAGATAATAAGCGAGTTAACACAACATGTAAATGCAGTATTAAGCAGATAAATTACTGAGGTGACTTGAATCTTGTCTGGATGTTACAGGGACAGATGAGACACACGTGTGTTTATCTTCTGCAGAGTGACTGATGAAGGAATGCTGCCATCAAAGGCTTTCAGTGAGTATACTACTGAAATTAATAAAACATCTTTTAAATCTATTTTAATTATTGTAATTTCAAACAGAGTTATCACAGCACTTTTCTGATTCTTTATTACAGCTCTTCTTCTACCTTTTCTCATCGATCCTCTGGGACACCGAAACAGTTAGTTGTTTGTGGTGAAGCAGGACCTGCAAGGAAAGGTGATGGCGGCATTTGTGAAAAAAAAAATGGGGAAAACCTGAAACAAAAATATAAAGTAAGATCATTCTGTTACTTCTAATACAGAAATCAAATGATATTGTGCTGTTAAAATGACTGCTTTTGTATTGTGTTTGTGCATTTTTGTATGATCTGAAATGTCTGCAGACTGGTGTGAGCAGTGAGGATGGAGAAATCAAATTAAATTGTGCTGTTAAAATGACTGCTTTTGTATTGTGTTTGTGCATTTTTGTATGATCTGAAATGTCTGCAGACTGGTGTGAGCAGTGAGGATGGAGAAGTAGACAGCAGCATCCTGGAAATGGTCCAGTGCCATGGATGAGTCGCTCCATCACTCCACCTGCCCTTACTGCCTCATCTGGGCCGGAAGTTGCTGTGGTCTCTTCATCCTCAGTGACCCCAGAGCCAGTGAGAACATCTAGAGAAAGACCAAAAGACATTGAGGATGTGAGTTTGGTCAAGTTTGTCCTGCTGGATTGTTCATACATCAGTCAATGAAACCTGAAGCTGTTTCAGAAGCTTCAAAAGCATCATCAAAAAAAGTCATGAAGCTTCTGAAAGTCAGGCTCCATTGACTGAAATTGTATGAACAGAATCACCTTTTGTGAAAAAAAAAGATTGAACAGTGTGGAGGCGAGTAAATTATGACTGAATTTATATGTTTGGATGAACTAACCCTTTAAACCCCCCAAATACAATCTGTATACAATATATGTAAGAATTTATATTATAGTAGTACCTATAAGTAAGAAATAAGCAGCTTTATTGAGCGTTTGTGCCCGAGACACTAAAAATGATTGACCAAAATCACATTTACATTTATTCAGGCCCTCGTGTCATAGACTTTTATCCGAAGTGACTTACAGTGCTCTTATTACAGATACCCCCACCGCCACGACGGGTGAATCGCACCACCAGCATCCTTCTGCTTACCAGGTTTTGCCCACTACACCACAAAAGTATAGAAGCTATGTCTGCTAAATGTGCATGTACGTAATTGTAAACATATGAAATGGAATGCTGACAACATGAGATGTCAAACGTTTTACTCTGTGTAAATGTTTCACAGGTAGTCGTGCTCATGGAGAGCAGCACACAGATGTTTGGAGCAGACACAGCAGCAATCAGATTGTTCCACACATGTTCAAGATTGTGTGGTTCAGGGGCATCATCATGGTCTTCCTCATACTCTCTGTGCACTCAGGCAACGACAGCCTCAATGTCCCTTTCCCATCCATGATCAGATTCAGTCTGACTGCAGCAATGAGGGACGAGATGGATGGCAGATACAGGTGAAGGTGGATACGGTGGTCAGCTGCTTCATCAGAATAAAGCTGCAGAACTGTCTCAGCTGTGTTGAGATGGCAGTAGATGTGGCTTCAGCGCCTGTAAATACATGATTGTTAGAACAATAAGTTTGAATAAAGCTTTGTTTCATGTGTCGATGACTTGTATTTATTTATTTTCATGGTTACTTTTATTTATTCTTTTACTAATTTATTCATGTTTCCTGTTGTTGTCAGTAAATCAAATATAGCCTAATTGTTTCATTAACTTATGCATTAATTCATTACTTGACTGAAACTTTTGATTGTCTAGACTCTAGTGTGTAGTCATGCATAGCTATGGCATATGAAAAAACTAATTACATTTAGTTTGTTTTGCTAAAAAATATAATTCATTATTGGTCAGCATTTATCATTATTATTGTTCATAAGTGTTGGGGTGGGCTAGCAATGCATTCTGGGGTAATCTTAGTTTTTAAGTAGTAATACTTAAATTTTTTCGAGTGTAAAATTAACAGTCTTCTCCAAAGGCGAGATCTTCTAGCAGCTGATCGACATCTCCTTTGTGCAGATATTACAAATATTGCAAATGCTGAGGAAAACCGTACTAGGTAGTGTTGTGGAGTTACTGATGCTATGAGGTGTTAGTGCACCTGTCCCTCTTGTCTTCTTTTTTATTATTACTGCAGAACTTATAATTACATACAAGCTCAGGGAAAGATGGTTGTATCTTTAACAATGAACAATCATAATGACAAACAGCAGAAAACATAAATATAATGGGTTTGCATACATCATAGTATGAGATTATATACGCAGAAAAAAAGGCACAATGACAAGGTTAAATATCTTTGAATAATGATAATATTCATATAATCAAGGCATCAAAATATTGCATTTGTTGTTGTTGTTGTTTATAAGCCGGAGGGATGAAAAAAGAGAGTTAAATTCAACAAGAAAGAGAGGAAAACAAAGGAGATTTAAGCCGGTTTTGCTTGTAGATGAAAAATGTTGCACATAAATAAAGTAACACATTAAGAGATAACAATTTTGGGTTTTCGTGAGAAAAAATTATTTAAGGATTAAACTTTGGGTCATATTAGTAGGGTTAAATATATAAAAATTTAAATCAACCCAAAATGTATTGGTTATACTACAATCCAATAAAGGGCAAGCTTTTCTTCAGAAGACCACCAAATTGGAATTTCATAAACAATTAAATATTTTACAGAGAGTCAATTAAACCTATCGCTCGTATCTTTTAAGTTGTTACGCTTGTAACGTCGTAGATCACATGCTAATGTCAACATGACGGATGAAGTCTGGATCGCATCATACCTTAACCGAGCTTTGGCGGTAGAGTATGTACTCTTTTAGCGCTCGTTAAGTAAGTACTTATTGAAATTGAGTACCTACTCATTGAGTAGGCGTTTCAGACGCAGCCTTCTTCTCCTAATCTCTACATCTCAGTTAACGAGATCATACAGTGACCCCTACAAGGAAACTACGGTACTGCATTGAACTTAAATATAGAACAGTGTAAAACTCTAGGGGGTTACATCCACAACAACAACAACGTTTGTCAGGGATCTATATTGTCATCTGAGGGGATTACAAAGACTAAACAAGTGGTTTTTTTAACTCTAAAACATGAAATGTGGAGTTATCTGCTTTTGCTATAAAACAAACTTTTAATATATTAAAAACATACTTTCAATGAACTTTAATTTGGTAAATTACCTGTATTTGTTTAAGTTATTAGAGGTAGAGTTTCTTGCATAATGGGTTTGTCAGGTGTATCATTGCTCTTTTCAAGGATCTCACTCCTTTGACCCAAGACCCTCGCTGGAATCATGTCACAGTCGTAGGGCTTGAGACGATCATGATACATGATTCTCTTGTGCCGTAGCCCTTGGACCTCATAAAGTACTGGGCCACAGCAGGCATATATCACAAAGGGGTCTTTCCAAGGTGACTGAAATTTTAGGCTTTGTCCTCTTTTCTTAGTGCTGTCCGGCATATACACCAGATCTCCAACAACATATTTCTTCTCCTGAGCCCTGAGATCATAGATCATGGCTGTGTCCGAAATCGCCCCCTATACCATTAAATAGGGCACTATTTGAGGGAACAGCCATTTTTAGTGGTGTCCGAAACCATAGTGGACGTTCTCGAGTGCACTCATTCAATCCCACAATGCACTGCAAAAACGAGAGTACAACTAGTGCACGCTCAACGGCTAGAGAATGCCCATAATGCATCGTGAGAGTCACGCGCCGAATGAATTCCTGCATCTCGTCAGAAAATGGCGTCAGAAAATGGCGCCTGCAGCTGAATAATCAATCCGTTCAGCATAATGTACAACACGGGTATAAATTCATTGTAAATTGATTATTAAATTGTTTGATTAGGGTTTATACATAATTTCCGTGACAGAGTTCAAGATAAATCCTTTAATCTTACTACTGGAGCTGCTGGTTTGCTAGTTTCAAATGATTAATAAACAGCAAGCACAAACTATGCAAAAGCAGCATTCCTTCCGGTGCACTCAGTGTCTGAATTCACTACTTATTTTCATTCACTCCTTCTAGTGAACTGAATCAGTGACCTAATGTAGGGAATAGTGAATGAGGGTATAGGGGGCGATTTCGGACACAACCCTTCTCTTGGTGGTGTTGGGCTGTTTGGAGGTGTTCCCTGGCAACACCAATGTGCATCTCTCAATCCTATTTCCAAGTTGTACAGGAAGTCTGAAACTTCCAAACTGTCTTGACTTCTGCTCTGCTATACCAGACCATTGATCCTGAGGTTGGTAGACTTCCCTTCCAACCATGAACCTATTTGGTGTGAATCCAGTAACTGCATCACTGCATGAAAAGGCACGTTTCCGGACACGTCAACGCACGAACCCATAAACGGAACGTTTCCAGCAGTTTCTGTGTATGTGCCCTGGCGTTTCTGGTTTCTTGACACGGACAGAAACTGACTCTTTTGTGCGTGACAGTTTTCCAGTCCGCTTACTAACTGGATAAACTCCCAGACACGGACGGAAATGTTTACTCACTCACCGGTAAATCCACGTACATCCCTGTGCACAAGAAGTAAAGTCTCTGCAAAATCCAGGGTACAAGCAGTTAAATCTCCGTAAACGGCCACTCATGTCTCAGTAAACGTCAATAAATTACCATACACTTAATATGTTTTAAATGCTACGGGCCTTCTACACAAAAATGTGTCATATGTGCTTATAATAACTGTCAACAAAGCAGCAAACATAGCAAGGCATCAACAAAACTTTATTTTTTATTTTTTTATTTTTTTCAGCAAATGCAAGACTGCAAAAATTTAACAGGACTGCAAATATTATTCAACAAACTCAGCAGTACTGCAACATCATTTAGATTGAGAAAATGATTTGACATATTTTGCAAACACAGACACTTCAAGTAAATAATTAAACTGATTAAAAAATAAAATTTTAAAAATGAAAAATTGTTACTAACCAAAAAACAAACACAATAATGAATACACTTGCAATGGATACTGCAAAGTCAGGACAGTGATTACCGCTCCATCTCAATCAGACAGTCACACACATATTTTACAACTCCAATGGCACCATCAGGACCATGCCATATTTAAAAAAAAATTTAAGTCTGCCTTTCAGAAGCTACAGAAGATACTGTTATGCTCATAAGTCTACATACCCCTAGCACATAGATGGGCAAACACGATCCTGGAGGGCCACTGTCCTGCAGAGTTTTGCTCTAACCCTTATAAAATCACCCTGCCTGTAGCCTTCTACTAATCCTGAAGACCTTGATTAGCTGGTTCAGGTGTGTTTAATTAGGGTTGGAGCGAAATTCTGCAGAACAGTAGCCTTCCAAGACCGAGTTTGCCCATCTCTGCCCTAGCAGAATATGCAATCATTTTAACAAAATAAGAGGGATCATAAACATTGCATGCTATTTTTATTTAGTACTGTTTTACAATTTTATATAATACATATTTACATTTACTGAATTTATAAAAATTTTAATGTATAATTTATAAAAATGTTCAAAAGTTTGGTTACACTTTATACTAACTGTTCATTAATAAATACTTAACAACATTATATAGATCTTAATGGATCATTATAGTTAAAGTGGTCATATGATGCGATTTCAGTTTTTCTTTTCTCTTTGGATTGTTACAAGCTCTTGGTGCATAAAGAAGAAGATCTGTAAAGTTGCAAAGACGAAAGTCATTGGTGAAAAGCATCACTTGTGTGATTCGTTTGTGAAAGCGAAACTACTTTGTTTGGCCTTCCAAAAGAGGACGATATTTGCTTCGGCATGCCTGGAGCTGATCCGTGCTGGTTGCTGAGGAAATACTACAACTTTGTGCTGTGGATCACCGGATCGCTTTCACCGGGGAGGACGAAGCGGAGTCCAGCCCGGGGTTGTTACATGTGGTTGCCGCAAGCCCTCCGGCCGTTCCTCACTTTATCCCCTGGCCTCTGCTCACTCTAGCCCTCGGCCGTTCCTCACTTTATCCCCCGACCTCTGCTCACTCAGCCCGCCGGCCGTTCCTCACTCTAGCCCACCGTGAATACGCTGTGTGTTTGGTCTTCCAAAAGAGGACATGACTAGAAATCGGTGGTTAAGTTTTATTTACAACACTGGTCCAGAACACTTCAACTCAAATATTCAGATGTGTGCAGCATATTTTATGGAGGACCGTTTCCTGATCCTGGGAGAGTAGACTACAATGCCGGCTGTTCTGACTCAAAGACTGTAAGTAAATTTTTTATATTCAAAGAGTTTTTATATTTTATATATTAAAAAAGCGAGTTTTTTGGGCAGTGTAGAATAGCACTTGCAGTTTGTCATTTCTCTGATCACAAATGCATATATGGTTTTATGTTTACGCGGCGCGACACAACGCAACACGTAAAAAGACAGTATAAATCATTATAATCCATAATTATGTCCCCACTGGATGCAACGAATGCCTTTTTTATAATGGGTTTTCATGTTTTTGAATCATCGCTCCAGCCTGACAGGGCATCATCACAATATGGTAAGGGGCGTAACATTTCCGTCACACGCTTGAGGTATTCGGCCAATCACAACGCACGGATAGCTGGCCAATCACAGCACACCTCGCTTTGTTAGACGATAGCTTGTAAAACTCGACACGCGTTTTCGAAAGGCGGGCATAGCGGAAACAAATAAGGTACAGTATGCAAACATATGTGGTACTACACAACCCCTTTTACACAGGGGTCATACTGACATATAGATTTGCGCGTCGTGTTCCGCTTTCTCTTGGGAGTGTGACAAGTTTCTTGTGTTGTAGAAAACATCAAAAAGAAATACGTATACAAAGTGTGCTCTCCTACTCCGTTGCCTTCCATTAACTCTCTCCTTACATCAATCTCCCTCCCAACTTTATTCTTTCAGTCTTATCTTTCCTCTAGCCTTGCCGCCTTCTGCCCGAATTTGTCTGACTGGCTTAAACACACGCCCCGTCCCCGCTCACCATCTGACTTACCCTCATTCTCACGCTGAGGTATGTGGAAATATTAGCGAATGCGGGGCCCCAACTGTGCCGCAAAGAAAGAAGGCGTGGTTGCAGGAACAGCAGTAGTGTTGATGCAGACATGTCAGGGAGACGCTGTGTTTCAGAGCGAAAGCAAAGCACTTACATTGGCCGGGCCGGGGAAGGTAGATAGGATTAGGAATCATTGGTTACGATTAGTTACCACGAACGGCACAACCGGATGTTCGATGTTGTGCAACAATGCATTTTATGGAACCGTAGGTTTTGTAAACCGAGAAAAGTACAAGGCTAAAATGGCTGTGGGCACAAGGCGATTGACAAAAAATGGGTCGTTTCAACTTGGGCTATACAATCTGGCGCTCTAAATCACGACTGTAAGTATGGTTTTGGTTATGAGGTTGACGTGTTTGCTAATGACTTTTCAAATGTGGAGTTTTGCGCAGAGTAACGCGTCGCGTGTGTGTGTGAGGGGAACAGGGTCCCATCACAGGAGAGTGAACTGCCTGTCAGAAATCATAGCACGTCAGCTGTCTTAACCACAGCTTGTGTACTGCATCATCACTGTGTCTGTCATGCTACTCTGTTGCCCTTTCGGGCTTGAACTGATGGTAAAACTAACGACATTATTAACTGTCTTGATATCTCTACAAACCTGATTCCAAAAAAGTTGGGACACTGTACACATTGTGAATAAAAGCAATGAATAAAGTACAACTCATAAGCTTATAGTTCTATCACAAGAGAATATAGATAACATACTCTCTACATGTTTGAAAGTGGAACATTTTGAAATGTCTCAGGCCAAATATTGGTTCATTTTGGATTTCATGAGAGCTACACATTCCAAAAAAGTTGGGACAGGTAGCAATAAGAGGCCGGAAAAGTTAAATGTACATATAAGGAACAGCTGGAGGACCAATTTGCAACTTATTAGGTCAATTGGCAACATGATTGGGTATAAAAAGAGCCTCTCAGAGTAGCAGCGTCTCTCAGAAGTCAAGATGGACAGAAGATCACCAATTCCCCCAATGCTGCAGAAAAATAGTGGAGCAATATCAGAAAAGAGTTTCTCAGAGAAAAATTGCAAAGTTTGAAGTTATCATCATCTACAGTGCATAATCTCGTCCAAAGATTCAGAGAATCTGGAACATTCTCTGTGCGTAAGGGTCAAGGCCGGTAAACCATACTGGATGCCCGTGATCTTCGGGCCCTTAGACGGCACTGCATCACATAGGAATCCTACTGTAATGGAAATCACAACATGGGCTCAGGAATACTTCCAGAAAACATTGTCGGTGAACACAATCCACCGTGCCATTTGCCGTTGCCGGCTAAAACTCTATAGGTCAAAAATAAGCCATATCTAAACATGATCCAAGGCTAATTTAAAATGGACTGTGGCAAAGTGGAAAACTGTTCTGTGGTCAGATGAATCAAAATTTGAAGTTCTTTTTGGAAAACTGGGATGCCATGTCATCTGGACTAAAGAGGACAAGGACAACCCAAGTTGTTATCAGCGCTCAGTTCAGAAGCCTGCATCTCTGATGGTATGGGGTTGCATGAGTGCGTGTGGCATGGGCAGCTTACACATCTGGAAAGGCACCATCAATGCTGAAAGGTATATCCAAGTTCTAGAACAACATATGCTCCCATCCAGACGTTGTTTCTTTCAGGGAAGACCTTGCATTTTCTAACATGACAATTCCAGACCACATACTGCATCAATTACACCATCATGGCTGCGTAGAAGAAGGATCCGGGTACTGAAATGGCCAGCCTGCAGTCCAGATTTTTCACCCATAGAAAACATTTGGCGCATCATATAGAGGAAGATGCGACAAAGAAGACCTGAGACAGTTGAGCAACTAGAAGCCTGTATTAGACAAGCATGGGACAACATTCCTATTCCTAAACTTGAGCAACTTGTCTCCTCAGTCCCCAGACATTTGCAGACTGTTATAAAAAGAAGAGGGGATGCAACACAGTGGTAAACATGGCATTGTCCCAACTTTTTTGAGATGTGTTGATGCCATGAAATTTAAAAACAAATTATTTTTCCCTTAAAATGATACATTTTCTCATTTTAAACATTTGATCTGTCATCTATGTTGTATTCTGAATAAAATACTGAAATTTGGATCTTCCACATCATTGCATTCTGTTTTTATTCACAATTTGTACAGTGTCCCAACTTTTTTGGAACCGGGTTTGTACTTTGAAAGCTGAAGCTCGCGATTATGGTAAGGGGCGTTACATTTCGTCACGTGCTGTGGGGTTCTCCACGCACAATGCACTGGGTCAGCTGGCCCCCCCCAAAATCAGAGCATACTACGCTGTCAAAGGAGGGGGCTTTTGTTTAAACTACGCGTTTGATTGCGGCGGCAGAGAGACCTACAGAATGTACGTATGTTGCAAACTAATGTGTTTTGAACATTAAAGAATGTCAACATATTCTGTTACACCAAATACAAAATAATGATCTTTAAAATAGCATCATATGACCCCTATAAAATGTAATAATATCAGGGGCAGCTGTCACTCTGAAGGACCCCCTTGCCACATTCCACTTTTGCGGAGTACATCACTGTCAGACAGGCTCTGGTACGTTTTATAGTTTCAGAGTATTTTAAATCCTAATATTTCCCTGTGTCACAACCATGATGCGTCAATAGCCTCTTCCAATTTCTGAGGAAATTATTTGAAATTTTTAGATCACTTTATTCTCCTGAAGCCGGTTCTATTAGCATCTAGCATCAGCAGAGAAAACAAAATGGCTACTACATGAACTCCATTTGTTTTGTGAAAGAAATGCCTAATGTGTCAAAACCGTCAGATGTGAACACCATAAGATTTTCTGTCTGTCGGTAGTGACATTCAACATGAACTCATCATATTTTTGTGGTTTTCAAGTCATTTTTAATATTAAATATAAAATAGTGTTTAGTCTTTCTAATAAAGTATAAATACTAAATGTTTGACCTGACATCATATATTGCTTTTGTGGATTGATAGTCATCACTTCTAGTAGAGTTAGGGTTGAGGGAACAATAAGGCTGAGGGAGCACAGGGCTTATGGAACATAATAAGGAACATTGCATAGTATATGCAAATATGATAAAGATATTATTGTGCTCTTTTTTTGTGTTTTAGTCTAGCATGGCTAGACAACATCTATCATTGGAGGAACATAGACAAAGGAACAGAGAATATCAGCAAAAGTGAAGAGAGAAAATCAGTGCACAGCCAGAATTAAAGGGAGGAATTTCCAAGACAGGAGAGAAAGGTGGAAACAGTTTTAGTAACATTTTAGTAAGAGAGAACAGACGAAAAAGAGAAAGAAATGGAAGCAAGATGTTTAAATGTGAATATTAAGGTTCAGATGAAACTGGGATAAGATACAATGTAAATGGATAGAGGTAACAACTAATTGTTTTATTTGTTCAAATAACTGTTTTTAAAAGTTACCATAGCAGATGCACAGCACAATACTGTTCTGAGATGAGAGAAAATAGATCATTTGTGTTCCAATGATATATCAAAATGCTTAAATGTAAATCTTGATTAAAAGCTTTATAAACAATAACATACTCACTGTTTGTTGTGTTTGTTTTAATACAGTAATTCAGGGATGGGCAACTTTGATAGTGACGAGGGCCAGCATTTTTTCTCCCTTATACCAAGGGGCCAGATTACAAATCCACATCCACACACCTTTTACTCAACCTTACTCAATTTCCTTTTTATTGAAGGAAATTAAAGTATAATTAATGTAATTAGTTTTTAAAGATTTTATTAACTATAAAACTTATTAAAAACTATCAAGTTAATTCAGAAGGGAAACTTTGTTGTCAGTTGACAGCTATATTACCAACAAATCAATGTAAACATCTCAATTGCATTGTCTGTAAATTTGAAACAAACAAATGTACAGAGGCCCGATTTTGTATTAGTGGGCTACGGAAAATTCTCAAAACAACATAAGAGGACAATTAAAAAAAACAAAAAAAAAAACACACAATTATTATTATGAAATCAAATTTAAGAGCTTTAAAGACTTTTTAAGACCTGCACTTCCTATTTCAGCCTTTAAACAATTTTTAAGAAAAGGGATAAGTCAAAAGTTTCAATTATTATATTAATTGAAACAATTATTATATTAAATAACATACATCTTAGTGTCTTTATTATTATTATTATTGTTAGATTTTTATAATTAAGTCCCCGTTGTTTGTGCGCAGTGATGTGATGGCGATTTAAATAAAATACAGATTTCCAAACATATGGCTATCCCCTTGAAATTGTTAAAAAGATCATCTATTTACCATCTTGACTGTAAAATACTGTTTTCATGGTCAGCGTTTGTGACGTTTCAACGTTAGTGAATGTTTACATCAGAGGGCACGTCCTACAGCGCTGAAATTAACACTAGAAACTAGCGGAAACTAGCAACCCTCTTCTGGTTGGAGATAGTATTAACATTATAATAAATTCATTACATTTATATAGCGCTTTTCTAGGCACTCAAAGTGCTTTACATTGTCAGGGGGTATCTCCTCATCCACCACCAGTGTGCAGCATCCACCTGGAGGATTATAAACTGAAGGCAATCTTTACGCGACTTACTTTTCAAATGTTTTAAAATTGATCATATGAGTCTAATATGATCCAGCGGGCCGTACTAAAAGACATTGTGGGCCATATACGGCCTCCAGTTGCCCATCCCTGCAGTAATTGATTGATTCAATGCATTTGATAGTTAAAATGACTACAAATTCAAGTTTCACCATCAGATTTGTCAACTTTGTCAGGTAATGTCACCGTCCGCATATGATTTTTGAGGGATATTTTCATATTATATTTCATATCTGTTGAGGAATTGTTGGTCATATGTGAAAATGTAATCTGTCTGCTAACATTAGAATGTTAAAAGCATCTTGATTGCTGTAAAAGATAAAGTTATATTAGCCTACACAGTCCAATTCAAGAAACACAGACGGAAATCTTTATAATAAATATATTTATACATATTGAAAGGTTTTTTTTTTGTTTTTTTGTGGCCTCTGTCAAAATAGTGTTTACTATACTTCTTATAGGTCTTGCATAATGTGAGTGAAAATTAATTTGTGTTTTTGGTGTCTAATGGTGCTGACACAATGTTAGTGATGGCAAGGTAAAAAGCACATTTTGATAAAAAAGAGAAAAGTTGGGAGGTTGTATCAAAGGCATAGCTCAGTAGCTTAGTACATGTAAGATACATAAATGTAGTTCAATTTGTCTGAGTATAAGGTTTTCTTTTTTCAATATTGCACCCTGTTTTGTCCCACTTCTCAAGAATTAGTGATGTTATATAATGATTAAAAGCTTGTGTTAATGCAAAACACTTTTACTGCTATTGAGGTGTGATACGGGTAAGATTAGGGACAGGTTTGGTGGTATGGGTATGTTTAAGGGTGGGTTAAGGGGTCAACAGTGTACTGGTACATTTGATTACTAGAAGGGAACACGGTTCAATTCTGTTTAATTATGTGTTTTTAGTATGTTTATATATGTTTATATATGACAAGTATTTTCTTTTAAAAAATTATTTGTTTTCTCCAGTTTATTTATGATTCAAGGAATATCCTGTTTAATGATATACTGTACTGAAGAGTAGTATAAAAATGTGAGTGTTGAGGTAATAAAAAAATTTTTTGCACCAAAATTACAATCTGTTATGTCTTTATCAAGCATTTAGCTAAACTTAACCAGCCTACTTTTTACACCAACCTTGTTACAGTAGCTAATAGGGATGTAACGATTAACTGCGAGCCGGTTGAAAATCGATTCAAATATGTGACGATTCAAATCGGTTGACATGCTAAACAAATCGGGATTCTTTAGGTGTAGGAGTTTATATGAATGAATGTCTGAGGGGAACTTACTGTCTTTAGAAAAATTTAGATGGTATTATTTTTATTAATTTGCCTCTGTATCATGCATATTAAAGTTCATAAGTGCAGAGCTCCTTTGTTTACAGCAGAAACCAAGGAAAAGCTTTAAGCTACACCTGCTGGCAGTGAGTGAATCTGCGTCTCATTCAGCTCGTCCGCTGTTTTTTTATTTATTATTAAAAACTGCTCATGTTGCACGTATGCAGCATCTTTGTTTGGATCAAGATTAAAATGCAGTGGTTGCCTCTCATTTTAAATGGAAAGAGCACAGACAAAACCTTAGTTTATTTTATATGAAGAGATTTATTTTATTTGTGTTAATTATTTATTTGATTTGGGGCTTGTTTTAAAATTTCAATGTAGTTTTGTTATTTATATTTACATTATATTTAAATGTTGTCATTTAGCAGACACTTTTATCCCAAGCGACTTACATGATACAATGAAGCAATCAAAACCAACAAAAAGCAATAATATGTGCTATTATGTAATATTATTTAGTGTTATATTTCAATTTCACAAAGAAACGTTCAGTATTTTTGTCCAAGCAATAATAAAATGACACATTTAATTTATAGTTTGTCTTAAATCTCATTTTGTAAAAAATTAAATAAAATCGTGAATCGAATCGAATCGTGAAATCAAAATCGTGAATAGAATCGAATCATGAGTGAGTGAATCGTTACTCCCTAGTAGCTAAAAGTCCAATGCCCATAAATATACTAAATGATTAGTAATCATTTATAAACATTTACAAATGATGAATAGTTTCAAATTTAGATTGGCTACTGCAAAAACCTGAACAAATGATTAATAAATGATTAGTAAAGATGTGTGAATAGGGTAAATTATGGTCTTTTGGGACACTTTTTGCCATCGATATGACTGCTCATGAAGGCATTAACGATTAGTAAACATTTATAAACATTTGCAAATGATGAATAGTTTCCACTTTGTGTGTAAATAGAGGTCTACACAACAAACAAAGACCAACAAATGAAGATCATATGAACTGAAAGTTTACTGACTTTGTGTCAGGATCTTGTTTGCTTCTCTTTCTCTCTCACACACACATACATACTCTTTCATGCACACGCACACCCATGCTCATTCTAGCTCTCATCTCCACCTGTTTGTCATCACAATCAGCATGCGGGCTGCTTTGCGAGGAAACCTGTTTCCACTCTGATCTATTAGTCACTCTATTTCTAATGGTTGGGCTCACTTTCTCTGTCGGATTATTGTGTGAGATGCATATGGTATTGTTTGGCCCTTCATGTCGATACTACCAGGGTTCTTACCATGTCTTGTCTTGCTTAGTGTGCTTTGCTCGTCTTAGTGTTCTCGGTGCCCGTTGGCTGCTTCCAGTGAGCCCAGCCCATACGAGCTCTCTTTCTCCAAGACGGGAGTCCTCAGAACCAGACCATCCCCGGTCGATTTGTGTTTCGTTGTTTCATCAAGTTCTGTGTCATCGTACGACAGACTGCCTTGTTTTGTGTCTTCAATAAAGAGACTGATTCTAACGGACTGCCTTTGCACGTGGATCCTTTACAGCACCCCTGACATTTGTAAGCATTTCAGTTTACATTAAAGGTCCCATATTGTCAAAACTGAAATTTCCTGGCTTTTTTCATGATAACTGAGGTCGAGGTGCTATGTAACTACCATATAAGTTTCAAAACCGTCAGTCCACACTAAAATTCACACAGCCTGCTTAAAGTAGCTGTGATTTTCACGAACCATTGTGACTTCCGTAAAAAGTTGACGTCAGAACTACACATTCACCGCCTTCAGTCACCACCCTGATCACTGCCCACAGTCCCACTCTCCTTTTGCCAAACCCCCAGACAACATCGTGGAAACATGTCGAAAAGGTTAACTTTAACCACGAAACCAGATCGACTGACCTGTAACGTTACACTCTCACTCAAAGGATGGACGATCTGACAGGATTGTTACTATGAGGTGGATCACATCTAACGTGTGTAGTAAAGACAAACTCACTGTGTCTATCTAATCTAGTCATGATGAAGATGTATATACTGAATATAAACCTAACAGACCACTCAGATCATTTAGATCGAGTCAGTTAGAAATACCAAGGGTTTACACAAAACAAGGGGAGTCCGCTTTTAGTTATTATGCCGCCCGCATTTGGAATCAGCTTCCAGAATAGATCAGATGTGCTAAAACATTAGACACATTTAAATCCAGACTCAAAACTCAAAAGCTATGTTTAGCTGTGCATTTAGTGAATGAGCACTGTGCAGTGTCCGAACTGATTGCACTATATTTTAACTGTTTTAAATTCATTTTAAAACTCTTAAATCAATTTTTTTTAATATATTTTTCAAATTTTGAAATCCTGTTTTCATTTGTTGTGATTATTGGTTTTTTATTTATTTTTATGTAAAGCCTTTGATTACCATTGTGTATGAAATGTGCTATACAAATAAACTTGCCTTGCCTTGCCTTGCCTTACGTCTCAATTTCAGCAGGCAACTATTTTTACAGCTACATTATTGTTCCAGCCACAATTAATCACAACAATGTATACAATTACAAATGATTATATATAAATCGTCAGTTTGTTGTTTTACACATGCACACAGACATTATTTCATGCATGACATAGTCGTGAGATGCAAGAATCATAGACATATGGCAAGAAATCTGTATACGCGCCCATAACAACAAAAGACGATGTTTTATTGAACCTTTTCTGATAAGAAGTGTGCGCTGCAAACGCGAGCATTTTTGACAATCGTTTCTGTCTCGTCTGCTCGTTTTATCATGTTTAACCACAGCTGTCGTCGCTTTTTTGTCTGGCAGTGGCAGCAGATATGCGATCAAATTTCTAGTTTGAGACTGTATTACATCGATTCTGGCACCCAAAATCACAACAAGATTACATTTTAAGCTCCTTATGTAGCCGAATCAGCGCTGGTTTGAATGGGCCACCTCCAGCTTCCGCTTTGTTTAGCTGCCTCCAGCTAGCGCTGTGACATCAGCTGACCCTAGTTACCTGTGGTTGGCCTGGCCATGCGTCACTCAGAAAACAACAGGCCAATCAGAAGAGAGGCTCATGAATATTAATTAGACAGGCCAAAATCGACCTGTTCTCAGCAGAGCTCCTGAAGAAGGAGCTATAAAAATATATTGAGATGGTTTTTGGTACTTATACCGCAAATAAATATTCTTAAGGACATCAAAACCTAAAATAAAACTCCAAAAAAGGTGTACAATATGGGACTTTTAAATAATCATATGTTAATCATTAGGCAATGTTTAGTAAGTTCATTAGTAAACATTAACAAGAACATTATCTCATATTTCTAGTTATATGAATATATATTAACCAATGATCTGTTAAGCATTATATAATGTTTGTTAATGATTTATAAACGAAAGTTATTATAAAGTGTTACCTTTTTGTAAAAGCTTGATTTTCATAGCTAGTTATAGATGTCAGATAAATGCATGTAATGTAGTGAAAGTATTTTTAAAATGTTTTCTCATATAGTGTAGTAAATTATGAAGTAGCGTAAAATAGCTCATATAAAAGTATCTCCAAATCAAAAGTACAATACTTGTGCCAATGGACTTTCACCACTGTAGATCACGTGTTCACCATTCTATCTGAATTTATATGTTAAAACCTTTGCTTATGTCTTTTCACTTATCTCCCAGGAGATGCCAGCGAAGCAGTCACAGAGGCAGAATAGTAAAGAAATCAGTTAGGCATGAGTCAATATGCCCATGAGTCAATATGCCCCTCCCCCCCCACTCACACACCTACCCCAAATCATCTGTTGTCCATTCATTTTCTTTACTTTATAGGTTTTCTCAAGGACTTTGTTTGCGGAAAATTGATGTGATCGAGGATGACATAGCAGGGAGCTCTGCAACCTTGTAAAGATGGCCAAAAAATTGTGAAAGGCATGTGTGGTGTGTGCATGGTGGGCAGGATGTGGAGTGAGGAAGAGGAGGGGACAACCAATCTTGGTGACCCAGAAGACAGTTCATTGTTATAGATGAGAGTCACTTTCGACATAAAAGAAAGGCAAGAATAATCATTATTATTACAAATAATATAATAACTTTTAATATTGTGCGATAAACTCGTATTGGTAAAGTGTGTTTAAACGGCTAGTCACAGCCGGATAGTTTGTCTTTTACCGCAGGGGTTGAACGTGATGTGTCGTAACTTTAAAAGTGCATGTTGAAATTATTTTTTAATTAATTTCTTTCAGTTTGGGGCATGTGTGTATTTTGTTTTCAGTCATGGGGTAGATGCAGATGGAGGATAGAAAAGGAGGAAGTGGGTGTTTTGGCATGCTGGGGGTGAAATACCAAGGACACACATCTGCAAAACCAGTTATCCGCTTGGTTGAAAGGATATTTTGTATACCCAGAAGGGAACTGATTCCACTTACTGCTCATCATGCCAAGAGAGGGTCCATCATCATCAGTGATGAGTGGAGGGCTTACAGGAACGGGCAGTGTCGGGAGCTCTGTGGCCCCAAGGCCAGGTTCGCTGGCGCGTTTAGTACTGTGGAACCACAGGTTTTGGCATTTGAAGGTTGAATGCCCAGACAGGTAAGGCTTCATACCCAACCATGGAGGAGGCCGTGGAAGAATCCTACATAGGGGTGAGAATGTGTGGGAGATTCCGTTGAATACCGCACAGAAGAAGTATACTGTGGGACCACCATTTGCAGGTACTGATGGCACGACAATGGCTATAGCAAAAGAATAAGTCACGAACATGGACCCCTAGGTGCAGTCTCATGGTCATTGACGGCGATTGTGTGGTGAAATAAAACTCTCTAGTAGTACTGTAGACTGTATATAGTGATGTGCACTATCGTGAGATATTCCATCAATATCTGTCGAGGTAGAATAATTTGAAAAGAATGGAACTTCTCCCGCAAGAAATGTGTGAGGACAGTGCAAAAACAGTAGTGGTGTGGCTGTTCCAGGTTTGGTGCGAAGGTGTTTGTAAATAGGTTTTAATCGTATTATAATGGTGGACGTATGTGCCCCTGGAGAAGTCAGTGTGTGATGCGAAAAAGAGTTAACATTGTGACGCGAAGTACCATTTGTCGATGTGCGATAATGTATAGCCTAAATTGCTATTGGCTTAAAAAGTGTATTGCAAGCCGTGCCAGTTTAAATGGGTGTGAGTGTGGTGTGATCGTGTCTTGAGTCACTTTGTGTTTTATATATGGGGGGTGGGGGGGAGAGGTAGTATACAAACGTTGTTATAAGTTGGTTATCTTGAAGAAAACAGTTATTTTGTACAATGGCATTGTTGAATAAATTGTTAATTCGCTGTCACATTTAGTGCTAAGTTCCTCATATTGGGACCCTGTTGATTGGCATGATTGGAAGAATGAATGGTTTTTGGGAATTGGCAGTTAGCAGTGAGCTTCTTTACAAGTTTTTGCGGTATGGATTAATACAGGTCCTGGTGACGGACTGTTCCAGATGTGTACAGGGTGTCTGGAATAGCAAGTGACAATATTTTCACATTAGTGCGTCTTGTACAGCAATTAGGGTGCAGAAATAGTTTGGTAAATGTGCTTGTAATCGCACATGACAGATCAGTTGTACAAGGATAAAAGATTCTACTAATGCGGAGTAGGACACATGTTATAAGTGATTGAAGTTGTTTAGCTTTAGGATTAGGGATGCAGAAAGCTTTGTAAGGCCTTGATACATGTACAGCTGTCGATTCTAACAGGTAGAAGAATACTACGAATGATGATAACACGATTTACCAAGTGATGAGTTGTTTACGCGCTTTAAATCGGAGATGCCGAAGAGCTTTGTGTAAACTGATTTATTTATGGTTTACACATCATCGATACAGGAAAAACCTTTGTAGGTGGTACTGGAGTGCAAGGTGGGCGTGACAGTGGGTGTGCGGGTGTATAGACAGAGTATACCTAAGAGATGTCAGAATGTAGAAATATAGCGTGCGGTGATAGTGTTAACGTCTGGTGACGACTAAGATAGGAGGGGGGGATTGACGCGTTGAATTTGTTGACGCTTCCGGTTGAGGGTAAATCCCCCGACACTCCATCGCAGAACAAAGTCCTGATGGGTGGCTGTACATTGGGGATACGATGATATTGAACCACCGGAGACCACTAGGAAAGTACCACGGCGCTACTGGTCGAGGTCATTTGCACATGTTTATTAACTTGACAACAAATAATTTATTATTTTTAAAAATATATATTTTTATATATCAACAAAAAGTTATGTTACAGTCTCACAGAGACTGTAACATCTTATATAAGTTTCTGTGAAGACATGTGCATTCCAACCAGAACTCATTTAACCTACAACAACGACAAAACATGGTTCACTGCAAAACTCAGACAGCTCCATCAGGCCAATGAAGATGCTTACAGGAATGGATAATGTCTTGTATAAACAGGCTAAATACACACTGTAAAAGGAGATCAGAGTGGCAAAGAGGGATTATTCTGAAAAAATAAGGATTAAATTCTCTTCTAGTGACTCGGCATCAGTGTGGAAAAGACTAAAAGAAATCACCAACTACAAGACACCATCCCCCAGCACTGGGGAGAATCAACACCTGGCAGACGATCTGAACGAGTTCTACTGCAGTTTTGAAAAGACACCCCACACCCGCCCTGAAACCTCTCCACACAACCATTCACACCTCCAGCAACCCCCCTCTCACCCACACCTGCAATTCAGATCAGCGAAGACGAGGTGCCAGGTCTTCCGGAAGCAGAAAAGGAAAAAGCACCAGGCCCAGATTGTGTTACACCAGCCTGTCTGAAAACCTGTGCTGACCAGCTGGCCCACATTTTTTCACAGATCTTCAACAGATCACTAGAGCTTTGTGAAGTCCCTTCATGCTTCAAACGCTCTACCATCATCCCCGTCCCAAAGAAACCAAAAATTACTGAACTTAATGACTACAGACCTGTCGCTCACACATCTGTGGTCATGAAGTCACTTGATAGACTGGTCCTGGCCTACCCGAAGGACATCACTAGACCCTTGCTGGACCCCCTGCAATTTGCTTACCGAGCAAACAGGTCAGTGGATGATGCAGTCAACATGGGACTGCATTATGTTCTGCAACATCTAGACAGACCAGGGACTTATGTGAGGATCCTGTTCGTGGACTTCAGCTCGGCCTTTAACACTATCATCCCAAACCTCCTACTGTCCAAATTAGCTCTCTGTGCCCACCTCCATCTGTTAGTGGATTAACAGCTTCCTGACAGACAGGCAGCATCTAGTGAGGCTGGGAAAATACACATCAAGCACCCGTAAGATCAGCACTGGAGCTCTTCAGGGTTGTGTTCTCTCTCCACTGCTTTTCTCCCTGTACACCAACGACTGCACCGCTAAAGACCCCTCTGTCAAACTCCTGAAATTTGCAGACGACACCACACTCATCGGCCTCATTCAGGACGGTGACGAGTCTGCTTACAGACAGGAGGTCGAGCAGCTGGCTGTCTGGTGCAGTCTCAACAACCTGGAGCTCAACACGCTCAAAACTGTGGAGATGACCGTGGACTTCAGGAGAAACCCCTCTGCACTCCCCCCACTCACCATCATGGACAGCACTGTGACTGCAGTGGAGTCATTCAGGTTCCTGGGCACCACAATCTCTCAGGACCTGAAGTGGGACACTCGCATAGACTCCATTGTTAAAAAGGCCCCGCAGAGGTTGTACTTCCTTCGCCAGCTGAGGAAGTTCAAACTGCCACAGGAGCTGCTGAAACAGTTATACTCAGCCGTCATTGAGTCTGTGCACTTCAATAACTGTCTGGTCTGTCAAGCTCAGCTACGCAAATCTGACCCTCAGAAGACACAGAGGGTAGTCAGACTGCGAGCGAATCATTGGTACAACCCTGATATAAGTACAGAGAGAAGGGACGCTCCACAGAACTTACTTATCCAGATGAGCAAAGGTCTTGGCAGAATCACGTCTGGACGCCCTCCAGCTCCCGCCACGCCGCTTTGAACTGTGTGCCATCTGATTCGACCACAGAACGTTTCCTTCCCTCGGGCCATCCTCTCATGAACACTTGACAATAACTTTGGAACACACACTATTTATTCACTCATGCATTTATTTATCTAACACTCATACTCAGCCTACACCTCAAATTTGCACATAATATACAGTACCTGTACATACAAAAAAAAATGTCTATTGTAATATACCTGCACACACAATTGTCAATTTATATATTTTTATTCCTTATTTACTTGTTCTATTTTATTTTTATTATCTGTGTTTTTTGTTCTGTCTCTGTCATTCTGTTACACTGTGGAAGCTTCTGCCACGAAAACAAATTCCTCGTATGTGTAAATATACCTGGCAATAAAGCTCTTTCTGATTCTGATTCTGATTCTGAGATATCGTTTAGCATAATTGCATTTTTGCTGCTTTTTAACGACCAGCTTACACTAACACTACAATTATGACTAACGAAACATAAATAAATTATATACTGATCATTTACTAATGGTTTGATCATAATTTGTTCATGATTAACAATGGCTTATTGAGAAAATAGTGCAATGTTGACATTTCAATGATTTATAAGTGAATAATAATAATAATATATTAACTAGAAACTTATTAACCATTTACTAAGGATCTGTTTAATTATTTCATGATGCTATTTTTTTAAGACAACTTACGACAGATTTGTAAATCGTTAGCATATTAATTAATAATCATTTGTGAACGTATAGTCATGTTTTGTAAATTATTAATTCATCATTATCTAATAATTAGTAAATGATTTATAAATGAATCTAACAAAACTAAACAAACTACTAAACTAAGTTCTCATTCACACACAAGTTTACGTTAAAAACACACATGAGTTACAAAAACAGTGGGTTATGTCTGTGAAGGTAAACAGCTGGGAAATAAATCGCATGTTTATTTTAGATCTGTGTGGCAGCAGCAATATACATTAAATAAATCAATAAATCCACTGCTCTCTTGTCTCCTCTGAGGCTGGGACTGTTAATAGTGTTCTGTGCTCGTCTGTGTAGCCAAAGACAGAAGAGTTAGCATGTTTTGTTCAAACTTTTGCCATGGCATTACACCGTTGTCGCTTGTGAAATCAAATGACGGCGCCGTGGGTGGAAATGTGCAGATTAAGGGGCGGTAATATTATAATGAGATCCCTTTGCCACGTCAGCAAGGGAGCGAAATCAGACGCGCTCGTTTTTTCAGACGCTTGCAGAAAAAGGCTTACCAAAACAAAGTTACTGGGTTAATCTTTTTCACATTTCCTTGGTTGGTAGATGCACCGGGGACCTGATTATAGCACTTAAAACCTGGAAAAGTCAGATTTTCATGATATGTCACCTTTAACTAATCACTTGTAAATGACTTACAACTGAATATTATAATAAAGTGTTACCGAAAATACTTGTTAATTTATCAAAACAATATAATATAAACAGATTGAACCATGTTCCCTTATAATAATCAAATTGACTGTACACTGTTGACCCTTTAACCAACCCTTAAAACTACCCATACCACCAAACCTGTACCTAACCTCACCTGTATCACACCTCAATAGCAGCAAAAGTGTTGTGCATTAACACAAGCTTTTGATCATTTTATAACATCTGTTAAAATCATCTGTAGATTTTCAGTAAGTGCTTGATCATATGGAACTGAACATTTAATGACATTTGTAAGCAATGATTTGTTTGAACATTATCTAATGCTTAATAAGTTTATTAGCAAACATTTACAAGCACATTATCTCATGTTTCTAACTCTTTGAATATATATTATGACTTCCGGTATCATTGAGGGCAGAGAATAGGCCAATATTCCCATCCAGCTTTTAAAGAAAGGTTTAAACCGGCCACAATTATCCTTCATAATGGTGTGTTTGCTGGTGGACTGCGGCTAAGTGGTAGCTTTTTGCCTTATCTTAATCTTAGCGGGCGATGTGGAAAAGAATCCCGGCCCTGCGAGAGGCAAGTGTGGCGTTTCAGACACGATGTTTAGGCCGGAGAGAACAATGCGGCTAACAACACTGTTTGGAGCAACAGGTGACTCAGAACCAAAAGAATCCCACACACTTACATAAATTGAATTCCTTCAAAAAGAAGTTATGGATTTAAGAGAACTTGTTGAAAAGTGTGTGGAGACAGTCGAGAGACTTGAGCATGAAAACGTTAAACTTCGGGAAAAGCATGTGCGCATGGAAAATCAGAATAGACGGGATAATCTAGTCTTTAATGGCATCCCGGAGTCGGATCAAGAAACATGGGAAGAAAGTGAGAAAAAGGTACGGGACCATGTTACTGAACATCTTGATCTGGGCAGAGCCAAAAGCAATGTGGAACTACTGATTAAGTGCTGGAAAGAGATCACCTGGAAGAGCGAGGCCGGTGATGGTCCGTTTCAGCAGGTGTAAGGACAAGGAAGAGATTCTACAGACAGAAAGCACAGGAATGGCGTGAATGAAGTAGATGGAATAAATGGCCGAATTCAGGTGTTGGAGGACTTCAGTGCTCGGGTGCGTGAGATATGGAGAAAGCTGGTTAATTACATGCAAACTCTACGTCAAAATCAACCAAATATATGGATGTCACTTCGTTTTGATAAATTGCTTGTGGACGGTAGAGTTTTTACTTATGACACCGAGTCTGTGGTTGAAATTAGATTGAACAATGAAGGAACATCTGACACTCGTGTAAGGTAGGACGATGGCCTCGGCCCAAATTAACTCACTATAATCGCATGGAATGTTCAAGGGTTAAAGACTAAAGTCAACAATAGTGAGTTATTGGACACCTTGCGGGGAAACTCTATTATTTGTTTGAGTGAAGTTTGTTCACAAGATGAGACTGAGTTTTGACATTTATTGGCTGATTATACATGTTTTTGTCTTGTGCATAGGCGTGTGTCAAATTTTGGTCGTAATATTGGAGGTATCTGTGTGTATGTACATGCTTCTATTGTGAAATATTTTTCTCGGATTTGTGAACAAGCAACTGATTGCATATTTTTATATTCTGACAAAAAGAGTGGATTATTTGAGGATAACATTGTTCTTACTTTTACTTATATCTTCCCTGAGTGATATAGTTCATATTGAGATAGAGAAGAGAAAAATGATATTAGTTCTTTGAAAAATTACATTCTAAATGTGTTGGATCAAGTTGGAGAAGATTTAAAGTTAATCTTCGCAGGGGAGTTCAATGCTAGAACTGGTAATGTGATTACATTGAGTGTGATGATTCTGAATATATAGCCTGTGGCAGTTATTATACTAATGGTCATTTTGAAGGGTATAGAAAATCAAAAGATAAGGTTGTTATACATTTGGCCGCTGTCTTTTAGATATGTGTCGTAATTTAAATATTCATTTTGTAAATGAAAGAACTTGGAAAGATATCGATGGAGAGTTTACATTTATGTCAGCAGCTGGATGTAGTGTGATTGATTATTTTATTATATCCAGTGAACTCTTTACACATGTTAAAGATTTTGAGATTTTATATGTAGATATTTCTGATCACTTCCCATTATTATACGCCATGAGGTTAAGTAGTGTTGAATCAAGGACAAAAATGCAGAAAAATCCCAGTGATGTAAGACCCTGGACAAGATTTAAATGGGGAACTGATGGTGAGAGGCAGTTTTTGCAAAGATGATCTTATTTACTGAATGGAAACTTTTTAGGTGGCTTTTCTACTGCAGTGGAAGAAGATACTAATATAGCAGCTACCATTTTGACAGTCTGTTTACATGAATCATAAAGAGAGAGAGAGATCATTTAACAATTATCATGTAATATTTTATTTATCGTTTACCATATCATAATTTTATTAATATTCTGTCTAATTTTATCCAAATCTTTGGTATCCATGTGATGCTTTGTGTGAGGAACAGATCCAAATTCAAACCATTCAGCGATATTTATCTCCTTTCTCTGTAGCTATAGTAACAATTATTTTCAAAATGTGCCATTTCAAGAAGTTTTACGGCAGTGATATTAAACGCTCATTTGTTCTTGCGGGTTTCGTCATATATTGCGACATGCTGTTTCCGCAGATGTGTGTTTGAATGAGAAATGCGCGCCTTCACGGAGTGGATCTAGATAGTATTTCCAGTGTTTAACAATTTAAATTATGCGCTGCTTCTCGCACTAAACTATTATATTCCACCTGAGAACTGCGACTGCATCATATCGTCATTTGGACTACTGTGGTACTGCTTTTTGACATTTCTGCACTAATTAAATTCTCATGATTAACTTTACTGTCACGATCTGCACAGGAACACGAAGATTGAGAATCCAAATGCAGTTTATTTCAGGGGTAATCCAAAGCCGTAGTCTATAAACAGGCATAAGGTCATAAACAGGGTAGTCAGTCCAAACAAATACAAACAGGGCAAAAACTAGACTTTTAGAAATAATGGTGCCCGGAACCGGCAAAAAGATATAAACCACACAAGCAACCCATATACAAGGACTAAGAACACCAGAATGAACTTTCAAGACTAAGCAATGAATGAGTGAAAAACCAGGCTTTAAAAAGGGTGAGACTGATGGGGTGATGAGATACAGGTGATTGCAATGGGTGCTGAGTCCGGGCAAATGATTATGGTAAATGGAGTCCAGGGTAGCGTGGCAAGAGTCAGGGGTGGAGTGCCATCTGGTGGAGTTCATGGGCACTCCAGCTGGAGATCGTGACACGCAATGAATGAGTGAAAACCAGGCTTTAAAAAGGGTGAGACTGCTGGGGTGAGGATATCTGCGATTGCAATGGGTGCTGAGTCCGGGCAAAGGATTATGGTAAATGTAGTCCAGGGTACCGGGCAAGAGGCAGCGGTGGAGTGCCATCTGGTGGAGTTCATGGGCACTCCAGCTGAGATCGTGATATTTACACTGCCTGTAACATTTCTCTTATAGACTATATACTGTATAAATGTATGTTTAGTGCACTTTATAAATATTGTACATTTCAGCATCTATCCAACATTTTTAATACAATACATTTTTTATTGTACAGTTAATGATTTGTGGGATTAAGACTTATTTTTTCTATTAAGTTAAATGTACTTTATTGGTATAGTTTGTGTTTACATTACAAAAACATTTCACAAATAATGGCAATTACTGTAAAAGAAATACACAATGCAATAATATCAAATATTAAGATTCTTTATTTGTCTGGACTATATAAGGCTCAGGTGTGGCTCAGTTTTTGGATTTCCGGTTTACTTAAGGCTGAGAATCGGTGCCATGCTACACCATCATTCAGGCCAGTGGCATGCCCTTAGGGCTATTAATTGGCGCGACTCGGGCCAGTTATGGCTCATGTGTGGCCCTTGTCTTTGATCCAGATCTGGGCCACTCCAGGGCCTTCATTCTTTGCAGTATGTGGGCTGAGGAAAAAAGGGTTTATGTGAACCAGAGCTGGGCCAGAAAAAAATTGCTATGTGGGCATCTGTTGTATCCTTCATTTGTTTCATTTGATGTAGCCTTTCAATTGGGACGGTCTTCGTTGCGCCGCCGTGACACGATCGGCTTTCAGATGCGGCCGGTTATTTCTTTCACTTGGATTGAAAAAAAAATGAGTTAACTATTGGCTCATCTCATTGGAGTATATTGCTGGTTAGGTTTGAAGCCTGCCACAGGGTGTCCGGTAAGAGTCTTGGGCGAAGATGGTTAAAATATGGGAGTAACCCGTTTATTTGTCACCACAACAACTCAGTTATTAGCAAAGGTTGAACAGTCGTCTTAGTTGGGTGTATTCAGTATGTGTGGTTTTTCTATAAAACATAAAATACAGAGTAATTATACAATGTCCTACAATCTTATATGACATTTTGATGATATGCTCTCTATAGGACATCGTACGATCTAGGGTGACTCCAAGGTAGACTGGGTAAGGATGGTTTTCCAGTTCTAGTCTGTCCCATATTACTTTCAGCTGTCTCTTTACCTGTTTGTTATTAAGATGGAAGCTGCAAAGTTGGGTTTTACTCGGACTTGCCTTGAGGTGGTTTTCCTGATAATATACAGACTGATATCTCTGATAGGGCCTTTTCTATAATAGTTTCAATGTCTGGGAAGGATTTATGCTGAGTTGTTAAACACAGATCGTCAGCATAGATAAATCTGCTGCATTTGGATGGCAGGGATTGATCATTGGTATATATGTTAAACAAGGTCGGGGCAAGTACGCTGCCTTGAGGGAGGCCATTCTTCAGGTTGAACCACCAGCTCTTTTTCCCATTGAACATCACATAAAATCTGCGATTAGCTAGTAGGCTTTGTATGATTTTACATAAGTGTCAGGTCAAAAATTTTGAGTCAAGTGTCAGGTCAAAAAGTTTCTTTATCATCAATCGATGCTAGACTGTGTCATATGCTGCTGTTAGGTCTACAAAGGCAGCCCCAGTGATAAGTCTTTTCTGGAAGCCATCCTTAATATACTGGGAAAGGTTCAGCAGTTGCCCTGAACAAGACTTGCCTGGACGGAAGCCAGGCAGTCTAGTGAGGATAAGTCTCTCAAAGAGTTTGAAGCTGATGCATAGCAAAGAAATTGGGTGATAGCTTTTTGGTGATAAGGGGTCCTTGCCCGGCTTAAGGATGGCAACCACTTTTGCCTTGCGCCATATTGGTGGGATATTGCATGTGGTCAGGCAGTTATTAAACATGCCAAGGAGCCAGAATTTTCCTTTTTCACCTAGGTTTACAAGCATCTCAGTAAGGATGTCGTCCGGGCCAACAGTTTTACCATTCTTGAGATGTTTCATGGCTAAGTTAAGCTCAGCTCTATTGAATGGTCTTGTGAGATGTGAAAGGTTTTGACCTTGGTTACAGAGCTTTGTGGAGATTTGAAACCCAGAGGGTTTCCTGTTTCCATGGCTGCCACCATTTTCAATCAATTGTGAAGCAATTTGATTTGGTGTGACATTGGTCATGGCTGGGGGAGTGGTTTTGTCACCGCTTAACTTATCAAAGAACAGCAAAAAAGCATGGGCTGTTTTTAAAAAATTAATTTTCTCTATCATATCCTGCCAGGTTTCCCTTCTTTGGACACTTATTAATTCAAGAATGGTTTCACCAAGTTTGTGGGTAGAGTCAGCATAGGGATCTCTTAGGTATTCCTTTTCATATTCTTTGAGAGTTGGTAGTATTTCACTTGACATTCCGGCAATGTAGCTCGTACAACACCCTCTTGGTATAGTCTTTCTTGAAACCTTTTTGATGCAACTTGTAAAACGTTCATAATTTGTGACGGTCTATTGTTTCTATCATTGACACCATTAAATCGGTGTATTCCTTCCAATTGGCTGTTTGTAGGTTGAACCGTCTCTTAAAAGGAACTTCCACTGACTCAATGACTGATCTTATTTTTAAGGCAATGGGTCGATGTTGAGTTCTTGGCACTGGATCTAAAACAAATTTCTCTGCTAGATTGAAAATTTCATCGCTGGTAAAACATACGTCCGGATTATAGACACGTTTACATCTGCCACTGTTAAAAGATGGTGGTAAATTGACGTCATATATTAATGTTAGACGTTTAACCTGAGCCCATTCTTCTACCAGGTTGCCGTCTGCGTTTGTGTGACGGTAGTCCCAAGCTGTGCTGTGGGAGTTGATGTCTCCAATTACTATTTGGTGTTTTCTCTGGCAGTGTTGTGGGATGTTGTTCAATTCAAAGGTGGAGCTTGGTGGTTTGTAGACTGACGTTATTGAGATGTTAGCAAGAGAGATGGTAATAGTTTCAATATTATTGTCAGAGCAAGGTATTAATGCAGGTATTTTCTATAAGCAATGATGGTTTGGCAAAAATTGCTGAGCCATACTTTTCATGTCTGATTTCGGCAGCAAGCTTCATGCCTGGGATAATTGATCTTCTACTAGTGGGCTTCAGGTGCGTTTCTTGTAAGCAAAGGATGTCATAATTGCTGCTTTGTTAAGCTACTACTTCTGCCTTCATGATTGTGTATCCCTCAATGTTGAGTGATGCAACTGCCAAAACCGGCTCTAAAGGGAGCCCGTGTTTCTGGTTTAGAGATGAAGACATTCTGATGTTTATTATATAAAGACTGGTGGAGCTTCTGATGTAAAGTGTATTCGTAAGTTGTATAGAGATTGGCCTCTGAGTGTTAGTCAGAGTTTCTAGGATGCGCCACGTGGAGGCTCTCTATGTGCATCCCATATATATATATATAAATATACATGACAATAATAAATGTTCTAAACAGAAATACACATAATGAATATTTAGTAAAATACAGCATTAAAAGAGTAATAATTGTAAGAAAACTAATTAGGTATGTGTAGGGATGCAGCAATTAACCGGTTTCGCGATTAACCACGCTTTAAAACATCACGGTTAATTAATCGTAAAGGTTCCGCTAAACCGAGTGTTTCTGTTACACGGAACGAAACTGTTGCAGCTTGCGCAAAACGAAAAAAGTTACACTAGCGGTGCACCAGCTTAAAATGACGTGCTTATCAGAGGCACGGAGGCTACTACATGCATTAGATGAACTGTGACAGAGGGACCAAACAGCGAAGCTTTATTTCCACCAGAGAAATGCTTGTCGATAGTTTGGGACCATTTTGGGTACACCAAGAATGACCAGGGTGTCATTTAAATATTGCTGTAAAAAACTGCTGCTAAAGAGCGAATACATAAGGGATAATGCATGGCTTGCTGTACATTTAACGATTTTAATGCACGACGTGAAGGCAAGAACCACCTGACGCGAAGCTACAGCTCGTTAGCTCCACAGATTCTGCCCGCTTCAGATCAGAAAGAGATGAAAAAGTGCAGTAAGATCATATTTATTTGAATTAATTAATTATAACATTTATTTGTATTAATTATATTCAAGAGAGAGAGAGAGACGAGAGAGGTACGTATGCTTGTGAATTATCCTACCGCATCTTGCGTCTCTCACAGTAGGCTAATTTAATCTATTGTATTAATAAAAGTCACGGGGCAGCATTTTCAAGAAGTTTGTGTCCTCCTGAATGTATGTACACGTGTGCAGCGCGATCTCCGATCTCACAAACCAAAATAATAGACATGATTTTCTCAGGCCACTTGTAAAATCATATGAATTATTATAAATATTATTAAAATGAATACGTATTGATGACAGTTGATTACAATATTTCAGTTTATTTCCATCACTAGTAACAGTTTCCCCTGTGGGACAAAAAAAGTATATTAGTCGTATATTAATAACAGGCAACTTCATTAACTTTGTTATTTACTATACCTGTTGTAGTATTATTCATAAGTAAAAACCAACAAGATTTTTTTTTCCCACCATGTTTCCAAATTCAAACCCCAGGTCCAAAAGAAATGTAAAGAAAGTACAAACTGAAAACATTAAATACTTTTACGATCTATCGTCCTTTGTTATTTTTCAAAGAGAAATACTGTCAGGATGTTTAACAGAGCAGAGGTCCCTTTTTAATTCCAATGGTATAGATGACTTTTGTTGTCTTTTTTTTTTTTTTTTTATTATTATTATTATTTGCTGTATTTTTGGTTACTGTGTTATTTCTGTTTCAAAAGCAAGCAATAAATAACACTTTATATCTAAAGAGTGTTCATGTGATTTTATACACTAGTAATGTTGGGAAATGAATAAATGCATAATAATCGTAATAATCATGAAACCGTGTTTATTCCTCAGACAATAATCGTACCAACAAAATCTATAATCGTTGCATCCCTAGGTATGTGTAGCAGGGGTATGTTGTTACACCAGATTATACATTTTAGTTATTTACTTTATTTTATTTGTAATTATTATTTGTTAGGGGGTATTTTATTTTGAAAAAGGGTTGTGCGCTCTTGTCGAAGGTAGTAGTCACAGTATGCACGTTGGCTGACGTCCTATGTATGTGAGAGGTTCAAATCACAGTGCAATCAGAGATCGTCCTCTTTCCTGCAATGCCACTAGAGAGGAGAGGTATGATTTCATGAGCTCCGTTCATTTGATGATAAATTGTTTGATAGGCGTTCATTTCATGTTTAAAGGATCAACTGTGAAAAAATGTTTCATTTGATGTTATATTTTACCATTAGTTCGAGTTATCAATCGGTTAAATTAAGTTTATTTGAGTGCTGTTAATGGGTGAATAGTATATTGCGTGAAATGGCAGCCTGGCTTGTGCGTCATGAGTGAGAGATGTGTTAGCGGCTAAGCGGCAAACATTTTGATTAAGATATATATATATATATATAAAAAGATGTGTATGTTTAATTATATGTAAATAATTGGGTATATTTTGTAAGCATACTAAAGACATATTCTAGTTTATTAATATGATGGACATTGCATCATTGTGTGTTTTGTGGTTGACTACCTGGTGTACTTAAACATGTAATTTGTGGTTAACAGGCAAAAGAGAAAGTTTTGCAGATAACAGGGCTTGTCTATTTGTGTGTTTTACCACACAGGTATGTTAATTGGCCTCCAAGAAACACTGTCAAGTCAAGTCACCTTTATTTATAATAGCGCTTTTAACAATACAGATTGTAACAAAGCAACTGAACAGCATTAATTAAGAAAATAGTGTCAATAATGCAAAGTGACAATCGTAAACACAATTTCAGTTAAAGGCAGTTCATCATTGAATTCAGTGATGTCATCATCCAGTTCAGTTTAAATAGTATCTGTGCAATCAAGTCAACGATATCGCTGGAAATGAAGTGTCCCCAACTAAGCAAGCCAGAGGTGACAGCGGCAAGGAACCAAAACTCCATCGGTGACAGAATGGAGAAAAAACCTTGGGAGAAACCAGGCTCAGTCGGGGGGCCAGTTCTCCTCTGGCCAGACAGTCTACTTCCAGACTGCAGCAAAGTCAGATTGTGCAGAGGACTCAATCTGGTTCCTGTGGTCTTGTCCCGGTGGCCTTCTGAGACAAGGTCTTTACTGGGGATCTGTATCTGGGGCTCATCTAGTTGTCCTGGTCTCTGCTGACTTTCAGGGCTGTAGAGGTCCTCTCTAGGTGCTGATCCACCATCTGGTCTGGATACGTACTGGATCCGATTGACTGCAGTGACCATCTGATCTGGATACAGACTGGATCTGGTGGCTACGGTGACCTTCGTAAGAGAGAAACAGACTAATATTAGCGTAGATGCCATTCTTCTAGCGATGTAGCAAGTACATCGGGTGTTATGGGAAGTGTTCCCGGTTCCAGTTGTCCTAATTATTGCAGCCTAACAATCCTTTAATGGATTTTGAATATTAGAAATGTGTTAGTGTTTTATGTGTAAGCCAGGTTAAAGAGATTGTTTTTTAATCTAGATTTAAACTGACAGTGTGTCTGCCTCCTGCACAATGTTAGGTAGATTATTCCAGAGATTGTGTGCTAAATAGGTAAAGGATCTGCCACCCACAGTTGATTTTGATATTCTAGGTATTATCAAATTGCTAGAGTTTTGAGAACGCAGCGGACGCGGAGGACTATAATGTAACAAGAGCTCATTCAAATACTGATGTGCTAGACCATTCAGGGCTTTATAAGTAATGAAGCGCGTAGATTTACAATCTATAATACTATTTTTTTATAGTAGCCATTTTTTGGGGCAAAAGTTGGGGTTGCCCGACGGGCTAATATCGTCATACGGTCCTGTTCTAGTCTAAGACTCTAGCTGCTGCATTTTGGACCAGCTGGAGTTTTGTTTATTAAGCATGCAAAACAAGCACCCAATAAAGCATTACAATAACCTAACCTTGAGGTCATATACGCATGGATTAACATTTCTGCATTCGACATTGAGAGCATAGGTCGTAATTTAAATACAATTTTAAGATGGAAAAATTAGGTTTTACAAATTGCTAGACAAACGTTGCTTCTAACAGGAAAGATATTGCCTAGCATATAGACACCTAGGTTCCTACTGTACATGGAATTGACACAGCGCCGATCAAGTCTTAGACCGTGTCTAGGTATAAATACATTCAGAGTTTTTTTCTAGGGTTCTTAATTCCACCTCAGTAGGAAGCAGTAAGACATTACTCGTCATCCACTTTTGAATATGACTATGGCATGCCGCTAGTTTTCAAATGGTCATGATTTCCCCCGGCGCTCAAATCACAAGAAATATAGAGCTGAGTATCATCAGCATAACGCCGTGTTTCCTGATGATATCTCCCAAGGGTAACATGTAAATGCTTGATGCGTGAAAAGTATCGTTCCTAGTACTGAGCCTTGAGGTACTCTATAATGCACTTGTGATCGATATGATACCTTTTTATTCACTGCTACGAATTGATGGCAGTCATATAAGTATGATTTGAACCATGCTAATGCACTTCCATTAATGCCAACAAAGTTTTCTAGTCTATTCAAAAGAATGTTGTGGTCAATAGTGTCGAACGCAGTGCTAAGATCCAATAGCACTAATATAGAGATACAACCACGATCAGATGATAAGAGCAGGTCATTTGTAATTCTAATTAGAGCAGTCTCAGTACTATGATACGGTTTAAATCCTGACTGGAAATCCTCACAGATACCATTTTTCTCTAAGAAGGAATATAATTGAGGATACTATCTTTTCTAGTTTCTTGGACAGAAAAGGGAGATTTGAGATCGGTCTGTAATTAACTAGTTCTTTGGAGTCATGTTGTGGTTTTTTGATGAGAGGCTTAATAACAGCCAGTTTGAAGGTTTTGGGGACATATCCTAATGACAATGATGAATTAATAATAGCCAGAAGAGGATCTATGACTTCTGGAAGCACCTCTTTTAGTAGCTTAGATGGAATAGGGTCTAACATACATTTTGTTGGTTTAGATGATTTAACAAGTTTCTACAAATCTTCCTCTCCTATAGTAGAGAATGAGTGGAATTGTTCCTCAGGGGATCTATAGCACACTATCTGATGCGATACTGTAGCTGACGGCTGCATGGTTACAATTTTATCTCTAATAGTATCGATCTTGGAAGTAAAGTAGTTCATAAAGTCATTACTGTTGTGCAGTTGGGAAATGTCAACACCTGTTGATGCTTTATTTTTTGTTAATTTAGCCACTGTATTGAATAAATACCTGGGGTTGTTTGTTTTCTTCTAAAAGAGACGAAAAGTAATCAGATCTAGCAGTTTTTAATGCTTTTCTGTAGGATAGGTTACTTTCCCGCCAAGCAATACGAAATACCTCTAGTTTTGTTTTCCTCCAGCTGCGCTCCATTTTCTGGGCTGCTCTCTTTAGGGTGCGAGTGTGCTCATTATACCATGGTGTCAGACTGTTTTCCTTAATCTTCCTTAAGCGTAAATGAGCATAAAGGAGCACTATATTGCTGTTTTTAATTATTTTATATAAGAATGACATAAAATAAGTTGTTAATTGATTATCATAAACTATTATTATTATTATTTACACTGTAGTATTATATATAATGTGTATGTGTGTTGTAAAGTGTGTGTGTGTGCTCTTTCCTGCATTGTCACTAGAGAGGAGAGGCAAAAGAGAAAGTTTTTTAGAAACCGCTACAAAACTGGTGCCGTGACCCATCGATTGGATGATCGTTGTCGACCGCCGGGATTGCTGATGTGGAGTTTTACTGGCACTGAGGGGAGCTGGAGGCGAGACGGGACTTCAGTCATCTGTTGCTGTTTCTTCGGTGGCATTCGGATATCTGACGGATTGAGCTGTGCCTAGGAGGAGACCGCTGACAATTTGTGTTGCGGAAATTCAATGTTGAAGACACAAGACGGTGACAGATGTGCAGACTGTGGGACTGGTAAGTTGTGGCTTAGCTGGATCAGATGAGCACCGTGCTGGATCATTGAGGAATGTCATCAATTAACTGGATAAACTGGATGAAGGTATTTCTCATCATCAATTGTCTGTTTGAGTTTTCAACCAAAGAACTGCAATACCATAGTGAACTGAATCTTATATGAGGTTTATGGACACTTGAAAGTTTTTGAAGAGTTATAACACGGATTAACTGTCATTGAGTTGATTTGTTTTTTGTACAAAATTTTTGTGTTTTGAAAGTTGAATCTGACACTTGAGAAGAATGGCTGCTAAACGAACTGATTTTGGGTGGGACAACACATTTACAGTCGGTAGAGGGCGGGGCAGTCTTTTGAATACGCCTGACAAAACAAAGCTGTTCGAAGATCCTGAGTACTGTAGTGCAGGCCGGGGTAGAACAATTGGTCTTTCCTCCGATGACAGAGTCCAAATGTGTGGTAATCCACTCGCTGCAGCCAGTCATTTTGAGTACCCTCCTCAGGAGTCAGAAATGTCTGGGTCAAATGAGTAACCTCATAAAACAAATTGGTAGTGAGATTGGGCAGTCAATCAGAGAAAGTATGATGAGAACTGAATTTCCAAATTATCCATCTGCTAAGAAGTCTCAAGAAGGCATCAGTGGTCATGTGACTGATCAAACAAATACTACTGTCATTGATGCATCGAAAATTAACTTGACCCTGAAAGCTGAGGTGGCAGCACCGCCACACTTTAGAGGAGATAGTTCAGATAAATATTCAATCATGGAATGGGAAGACATGATGAGGGTATATTTGAACAAACTGGATGTGACTGATTCTGAAATGATTGATGAGATAATAAACAGAGTTATGGGGTGGGCCAGAGATGTAATGAGAGTATGGCTGCGCAATGGTTCAACAACTCATACTATTGACTCTGTTTTGAAGCAGCACTTCGGGAACCAGAGCAGTTCGGGTATTCCGTTGGCTGACTTCTATTCTGTGAGACCATATCCTAGAGAGAGCGCTTTGGATTTTTGGATAAGACTAAACAAGGCAGATCTAGCTGTAGCTGAGCAAAGTTTAAGATGGGAAGGCAGATCTCTGGATAACAGGAGCAAAGAGGTAGCAGTTATGTTCATTCGTAACTGCCCTGACGAAGAGTTAGCTTTTGGTTTCAAGAGTAAACCTGTAGAGTCATGGAACGCATCTGAGGTGCAAGAGCAGCTTGATGAGTAGCTAAGAGAACGGAAGTTGACAAATCACGCTGTCAAACAATTCACCACGGTTGTCTCCGAGCCAGATGTTGATGTGTCTGTCTTGTCTGTGTTTGTGTTTCAAGTGTTTTGCAGCTGGACACGTGAGCTACAACTGCAGTCACAGAGTAAAGTCCAGGGTGGGCTCTGGTCAGCAAGACAAAGTCACGTCTCAGGGGAAACTAGACAGCTCCCCTTGGGCAGAGGACAGGGTGGGGCAGTGTAGTAATTCCTCTGAGAATGATTTTGAGTTTATTCCTTCTTCTTTGAAAGTATTGGCAAAACAAAAACAGTTATTTTTCAGAACAGCATGCAAGTTGATCAAAGTAAGTTTATTTTATGCAAGTGTGTTACTACAGGACAAAGTTGAGCTTCAGGGGATGTTGGACAGTGGCTCCATGGTGACCACTCTGAGCGCGGACGTAGTTTCTCAACTCAGAGACGCTGGGGTGCTGGACCAGGATATCCTGAGCTCTTCAGATATTGTTGTGGTGGCAAACAAACTAGTCTGGATGGTGTGTGCAATCTGAAGCTTGAAGTTTATGGGTTCAGTTTCCCAGTTCTGATTGTGAGGGGTCAAAAAGACCCAATCATACTTGACACAAATGTCTTGAAACCTCTAATAAGTCAGCTGTGACACTCCAGCCAAGGAGCGAACATCTTGTTTGGGGTCGTTTGCCTCCAGGGTCAGTACTGTCAGTGGGGAGCACAGTAGTCATCAACCCAAGTACTTCACGTTGGGTGCATCGGAATGTGCTGATTGGGAGGGTTTTTTTTCACCTTTGTGGGGCGATGGCTGGCTGCCACTAAAGATGATCAACCTGACCAATGCAGAAATTGTGTTGCGAAAAAATGCCAAGGTGGCTGATGTGTATCCTTGCGTCACTTTGGAGGACCTCAATCAAACCACTCACAGAGTGTTTAGCCAAAATGTAGGTGCGGTACGCTCTGACAGGTCATGTGGTAGTCTAACGGTGGGAGGCTCTACATCTGGAGCGAGTTTAGTAGGTGACAGCAGGTTGGATGACCTGGGGCTGAGCGGCCTGAATGTCAGGGATTGTGAAGTGTCTCCCTTTTGGAAGAACAAGCTGGTGGACCTCATCAAAAAGTATGAGTGTGTGTTTTCCAGGCACAGTTTGGACTGTGGCGAAGCGAAGGGTTTTTGTCATCGTATCAAAGTTACAGATGACAGGCCCTTCCGTCTTCCATACCGGCGTCTTTCTCCTGCACATTACTTGAAGTTGAAAGAGACTTTAGATGAAATGGAGGACAAGGAGATCATTAGGAAGTCGATCAGTGAGTTTGCATCACCACTGGTCTTATTGTGGAAGAAAAATGGTGACTTAAGGTTATGCACTGATTTCCGATGGTTGAATGCACACACGGTGAAGGATGCTCATCCTCTTCCTCACCAAGCAGATGTGCTTGCAGCGCTGGGTGGGAATGCGTACTTTAGTACCATGGATCTGACTTCTGGGTACTATAACATCCTGTTACACAAAGATGAAGGTGTTCTGTTCACCAATGGGGCTCCATGAATATAATCGTTTACCCCAGGGACTGTGCAACAGCCCAGCAACATTTATGAGAATGATGCTGACTGTGTTTGGTGATCAGAACTTCTTTAGCCTTCTTTGTTATTTAGATGATTTATTAGTTTTTGGGAAGACTGAAGAGGAGAGCTTGGAAAGGCTTGAAATGGTGTTTCGGCGTCTAAATGACCACAATTTGAAATTGTCTCCTTCAAAATGTAGGTTTTTGAGGAAGTCAGTACAATTTTTGGGTCATATTGCGTCTGAAGAGGGGGTGGCCAGTGATCCAGCAAAAATGTATGCCATTGTGAGTATATCCGAGGAGGATTTGATGGAGTGATTGTGTTACACCATCAGCGAGTAAGATCAGGTCCTTTTTAGGTATGGTGGTGTACTACCAGAATTTCATAGAAAATTGTTCTATGCTGGCTAAACCCTTGTTTCAGCTTTTGACATGTCTGAAAAGACCCAGAATGGGGAGAGGTGTGAAACGACTGAAACAAAGTCGTACACTTTCTCCAACGGATTGGACTGATGACTGCAGAGCAGCCCTGAAGAATTTGAAGTCTGCCTTAGTGAGTCAGGTTTTGCTTGCACACCTAGATTTTTCGAAGCCATTTCTGTTGTCTGTGGATGCCTCCATTAGTGGGCTTGGGGCTGTTTTGTCACAGGTTCAGGAGGGATGTGCTGTGGCAAGGCCTATTGCCTTCGCGTCAAAGTCTTTAAATCATGCGCAGTCGAAGTACCCAGCACACAGACTTGAGTTTTTGTTGATGAAGTGGGCTATTTGTGATAAATTCAGTCACTGGCTGCGGGGACACAGGTTTACTGTGTGGACTGATAATAACTCATTCAAGTACATCCTCACGAAGCCCGAGCTGTATGCATGTAAACAACGGTGGGTAGCGAAGCTGGCGCCTTATGATTTTGATATTCAGTATATCCCCGGACCGAAAAATATAGTGGCAGATGCATTAAGCAGGGAACACCATCTGCGACTTCGAGAATTTTGCACAGATTGATGAGGACACCTTACGACATTTTGCTGCATGAGGCAGAGTCTGTAGCTGTCGAGCAGGTGCAGGACATGTTCCATTTTTCGTGTGACCGTGTGGATGGCAAAGTGGTAGATGAGCTGTCAGAGCCTGCAAATGTAGGTCGAAATGTGTATATAGGGTCCACTTACCTTACTGGGAAAGTCTCTTACCAAGATTTCTCTCACCAGGACTGGGAGCATGGTGCAGCCATTAGGAGTATGGCATATGTGCAGCATTTAGAGAGCTTGGCGGACGTAGAGCAGAGTCAACTTGGTAGTTTTACCCAAGATGAATTGCTGGAAAAACAAAGTCAAGATCCTGTGATTGACAGAGTGAAATTCTTTGTGGAGAGAGGAAGACAACCTTCTCGCAGAGAAAAAGTGTCTAGAAGAACTTTGAAAATTTTGCGGCAATGGGGTAAACTTTCCTTGAGGTTGGGTATTCTTTATAGAATCTCAAAATCCTGCAGTGTCTAAGAAAAAGACTTACCAGTTTGTTGTGCCAACAGCTCTTCGAAGTACTGTCCTGAAGGGTGTGCTTGATAATGCTGGTCATCAGGGTCAGCATCGCACCCTCTGGTTGGCCAGACAGCGGTTCTTCTGGGAGTCTATGGAGGGTGACATAAAGAAATACATTAATAAGTGTGAGAGGTGCATTTTGAGTAAAAGACCTGAGCCTGAAGCAAGGGCTCCACTCGTGACAATTCAGACAAGTGCTCTGCTAGAAATGGTGTGCCTTGACTTTTGGTCAGCGGAGAATTCTATCAACAAGTAGGTCGATGTGTTAGTGGTCACTGACCATTTCACAAAGTTTGCCTGCGCTTATGTGTGTCCAAACCAAACTGCAGAACCAGTTGCGCATGTCTTGTGGAACAAGTTTTTCTGCATTTATGGGTTCCCGGGTCGCATACATTCCGACAGAGGTACTAACTTTGAGAGCTCTTTGATGGTTGAACTGTTGAGATTGTCTGGTGTGAGAAAATCGCACACCACTCCATATCATCCCATGGGGAATGGACAAACGGAAAGACTGGGTATCCACCGTTTTTCTTGATGTTTGGATGAACACCAAGATTACCAGTGGATGTCCTGTTTGAAAGTGTTATCTTGGATAATGAGACTGTTGATGTTCACAAGTATTTTCAGTCACTTAAGAAAGACTTGAGGGAAGCAATATCAATCGCTCAAGAACATGCCAAACGGCAACAGACTAAACAAGCTGAGTATTATGACCGTAAAGGAAAAGGGCATTCTCTTGAGTTGGGTGACAGAGTACTTCTTGCGAATAAGGGGGAACGTGGAAAAAGGAAGTTAGCAGACCGATGGGAGAGGGTGGTATATGTTGTAGTGGGCAAAAGTGACACTTTGAACATGTATAAGATAAGAAATCCTGGGACTGGTCAAATCAAGACTGTACACCATTATCTGTTGATGCCTGTCAACTTCCTGCCGGTGCCCGCTTGGAGTGAAAGCAGTGAAAATGATGACAGTGTTGAGAATTCCACTGTCTGTGCTTCTTGTGATGAAGATAATCAAACTCAGAGTGAAGAGCGAACTTCTCGTTGGGTGGCTGATCTTAATGCTGCCTCAGAAGTGATGAGGAAAGAGTCTGTTGAGTATTCCAGTGTTGATCAGAGGGATGCACCTGATGACACAGTTGTGGAATATGACACTGAAATAGACGAAGTACCAGTACATAAGAGAAGTTCTGACAACTTACCTAGTCCAGTTCTCTCAGTATGTTCATTGGTGTCTGATGATTCTTCTGCATCAGCAATTCTGAGTGATGAGTGAGCTTTCAAAGTTGTTTTTTTTACTACATATTTTGATGTACAATTGTTGATGTCATGTATTGAACTATGTAAAAGGCATGGTTTTCTATGGGTAATTTGGGGATTAGCTACCCCTGAGTTTCCTTAATCTCGGAAGAGATAGTTGAGAACTGATGAGATCTAATGTGATTTCAGAATAAGTGACATTGTTAATTTGCTAAGACTTTGTATGTAATTCATAATCTGGTGTAAAACATTGGGGGTGGATGTAGCAGGGGTATGTTGTTACACCAGATTATACATTTTAGTTAATTATTTTATTTTATTTTTACAAATGATTTGTTAGGGGGTATTCCTCATTTGAAGAGGGTTGTGCGCTCTTATCGAAGGTAGTAGTCACTAGGGCTGTGTATCACCAGCAAAGTCACGATACAATACGTATCACGATACATAGGCCACGATACGATACGTATCACGATACATGACTGCACTGAATTTCACCTCAGCAGAATTTAGTAAAACAGCTGTTTATTAAACACTGCTTACTATAGTGCCATTTCTAACTATTGGCAGAGCAGGCAGTTGACCTCTGCATAATGAAGGGCCTCCATAACTGTACCACAGTACAATATAGGTAATTGCATATGTTTCATGTTTACATTGTGCACTCCCCACCAGGTACAATATTCTGATTGTTTGCATCTTGTTTTTAAGCCCATAAATAATAATGTACTTGTTCTAATAAATTTGTATTTTAATGTACTCATTCTAATATATTTTTAAAAAATAATTTACATTGCTGGTTATCATTGCACAAATTAACACTCTCTTTAAAATTAAATAAATTAAATAAATTAGAAGAGTTCTAAACTAACGCGCTGTCTTCACTGTATCTAACGCACACACGCTCAAGGTTGATTTAAACCAGTGTGACCAGTCATGGCTGGTCCCTGAAGCGTACGATCACACCGGTGTGATTAGAACTTTCAATGCGTCATGTCATCAACCGCTGAATTTAAATCCGCTTTCGCACATTGCCTGGCGCATAGCCAGATCGGACGCACTGAGCGCTTGTCATATTACAAATATTCATTGTTTTCAACCATATAATACTTATTTTAGGTTTCAGACATTTTTACAGTCTATGAGTCACACACACAGATTATGTTGCGGCCGAACTCAGACATTCAGGAACAAACTTTAGCACTCCCGCAGTTTTGTCAACTAAATAGCTTAATCGCTCAAGAGCTACTTTATCTTTCTCAACAAGGAGCTGGTAGCATCATTGTTTCTAAAGGAATTAAAGCCACTTTATTGTTATTAGAGAAACGCGTCAAAACGATGGTAATTCATACTTACACAGCCTCTCTCTCTCTCTCTCTCTCTCTCTCTCTCTCTCTCTCGCTCTCTGTGTCGTAAATTAACATTTGATGAATCACACTTTTCTGAGAATAGACTTGAAGTGGAGATCGCTAAACTGCAAGCTAGCTGGTGTTTTCAGAAAGCAAGCGCATTTATCCACAGTGGAGAGAGTGCGCATACACATGGTTGCCAGGTTTACAAAGATAAGTAGCACACTTAGCAGATATTTCCGTATTGCGCAAGTGTAAAACTCTGTTTTGGGGATTACATCTCTTTATATCAGGCAACCCAGTTGTGTTCCTCTGAGACCAGATTATTAACAGATGCTCTATTCATTCTTTTTTAGAAACCTCGCAATTTTCTACTCAATTTTAAACGGTGTTATTGTATTCAAATTAAGTGCGGTCCACTGCTGCACACACAAATCGATACAGGGCCAGCTGTATCGATAAACATATCGTCAAATCTCTGTGACGATACACCGTCGTATCGATATTTTGAACACAGCAATAGTATACACCGTATCACGTCCGCTGATTCTTACGTATGTGAAGTTCAAATGGCAGCGCAATCGGAGATCGTCCTCTTTCCTGCAATGTCACTAGAGAGGAGAGGTACGATTTCATGAGCTCCGTTCATTTGATGATAAATTGTTTTATAGGCATTCAGTTCATGTTTAAAAGATCAACTGTGAAAAAGTGTTTCATGTGATGTTATATGTGACCATTAGTTCGAGTTATCAATCGGTTAAATTAAGTTTATTTGAGTGCTGTTAATGGGTGAATAGTATATTGCGTGAAATGGCAGCCTGGCTTGTGCGTCATGAGTGAGAGATGTGTTAGCGGCTAAGCGGCAAACATTTTGATTAAGATATATATATATATATATAAAAAGATGTGTATGTTTAATTATATGTAAATAATTGGGTATATTTTGTAAGCATACTAAAGACATATTCTAGTTTATTAATATGCTGGACATTGCATCATTGTGTGTTTTGTGGTTGACTACCTGGTGCACTTAAACATGTATTTTGTGGTTAACACGCAAAAGAGAAAGTTTTGCAGATAACAGCGCTTGTCTGTTTGTGTGTTTTACCGCACAGGTATGTTAATTGGCCTCCAAGAAACACTGTAATGCTGTTTTGAATTATTTTATATAAGAATAACATGTTGTTAATTGATTATCATAATTGATTATTATTATTATTTACACTTTGTATTATATATAATGTGTATGTGTGTTGTAAAGTGTGTGTGTGTGTGTGTGTGTGTGCGCTCTTTCCTGCAATGTCACTAGTGAGGAGAGGCAAAAGAGAAAGTTTTGCAGATAACAGCGCTTGTCTTGTTTGTGTGTTTTACCGTACAGAGAGGAGAGAGAGAGGGCAATTAAATCACCTTTGGCACTACCAGATTTGTGTGGAAAGTCTTTTATTTTTAACATCAAAATAACACAACGCAGAGGAACAACCGCTACATATGTCATATTAAACATAGCTAATTTTGTTAAACAATAAACAGCTTAATTTGTTCTGTGTATCAGCAGTGCTCGGTCTGGACAAGTTCTGCGCGCATGCACATTAAGTTGTTTACAACTTAGAATACCAAGAAAACGAGCACATAGACAAGTAAACTGCACCAAAATACAAAAGAAATATACAAAAATAACATCAGTATAAGCAACTATGAATAAAGGTAACATATATACAGCGTAACATCATGCTAAAGACACAATGATCTCTTATCATTGGCCATAATTAACTGACGCACGTTATAACAGCAAATAGAATAGACAGCTAGGTCAAGCATATCACACAAGCGATTGCTACAAAGATCAGATATAATACACTTACTTTGAATAGACGCACAACACCCGAACAATGAATAAAACTATATATGATATGCAACGGAAAAGTTCAGCATCCGAATCAGTGCTCTGACAGACTCGCTTTCAACTTTGCACTAAGCGCTATGGCCGGGATGTTCACCTGCACATCGATCTGTGAGCGCTGATTGGCTGCTGTGCTGGATGCTGCATGTCAATGAATCTCTGCAAAACCGAGAGAGATTTAATCAGAAGGCATATTATTCTTATGAATATAATGGCCTTTTTAACAGCCACCCCCATATTCTGGGGACAGAATCTGTGCAATTACAAAAAGTCTGCTAAGTAACATATTGGTGTACAGTCTTACATTACTCAGAAATGCTAGGTAATTGTATAATACGTGGTATTAGGTGTGTGTGTCTTTCCGCCCACCTTAATTTTAGCTGTCCTCACTTTGCCATCAGCCCCAGGGAAGACTTGCCTCCACTGGCCAAAGTGCTTGAGGCAATTGTGGGTCGACTATCATCATTGTGGTGACAACTTGAACGTCAGATGTGTCACCTTGCCACTTCTGAAGGGTTTGCAGACCAGGAAGGTAAAACCTCAGGAAGTGTCTCCAGAAGTGGTCTGAACTGGGTTAAAACTGAATTCGATCTTTTGTCTGGCTAGCTGTGTCTGAAGTTCAGGGGCAAGAGCTGCAAAAGGCTTCACTGAGTTCCCTCTCTCCTCCCTTAAAATTGGTACCCTGAACTGATACAATTTCAAAAGGGGTCCCGCGCCTGGCAGTGAAGCGTCTGAGGGCCATGAGGAAAGAGTCGGCATCAAGGTTATGTAGAACATCAATGTACACTGCTCGAGTGGTTAAGCACTTAAAAATGATACCCCATTTATTTTCAGTCCTCCTACCAACCTTAACAGCATAAGGGCCGATATAGTCCATGCCTGTAGAATAGAATGCAGGCTGGAATAAGCGTAGTCATGCTGGAGGTAGGTCTACCATTTGGGGGATCTCTGGATTCTTCCTCCATTTCTGGCACTCTACACAACTTTGTTGGAACCGCTTAACAGCTTCTCTACCACAGAGAATCCAGTACTTGTGTTGAAGTTCAGCAAATACTCTCTCATACCCTGGATGGTGGAGTTTGGCATCATAACTTCGTATGATGAAGTGTGTAATTGGGTGCATTGGATCATGAACGATGGGGTGTACAGTGTTTCGCTCAAGGTAGGGACTGTGACGTAGGCGACCTTCAACTGGAATTAGCTGGGTCTCACTGTCAAGTTCAGGTGCCAATGCTTTTAAGTGACTGTTATGAGAGAGAGGTTTACCAGCTCTTAACTGTTCAAGGTCTAAGGGGAAAGACTCCAGTTGGGATTGTTGTAGAAGAGTGACTTCATCATCTCTGTAGGGACTGGCTGTCAGGCCGATGGCAGCCACCCCCGTGAGAAGCCATGGACTCTATCAACTCTTGGAAGGTTTTATGATGATCAAGGTTAGGGACTGATGTGCTGGTCGTGAAGCATGCAAGTGTGTACAAACCTGTTTTTGCACAGCTCATCTCCATTTATCTCCACAGTAGGTGTTTTTTCAGGCTACGAACTTCGAGAGCCTTTTAAGAATGATGGTCCCTGATACCAGTGGCTGTCTGATCCAAGCTCATTCAATGTCTGTCCCCATGTGATGTCATCAGTTGGATTACTGGAGGATGGTACAAATCTCCATGTGTTCTGATCCGTGAGATCTTTGTAGCAAATTAGCTCAAAAGGGAAATGTATATAAATAATTACAATTAATTATGATTAATTACATTTATTTATATCAGTTGCCAGTAGTAACTGTAGCAGAATTAAATTGCCCTCAACTAATCTGTTCGTCCAGCAAACATTCAGTGTAAGTGTTAGAAAACACTCTCTGTCTGTATTGGTTCCAGATGTTTTCACCCTCCTTTTCTTCCCTCTCCCTCTGTGCTCGCCCTCCCTGTACAGAGCAATGTTGTCTTCTTCTGATTCCCCCCTCCTCCATCTGATCTCTCTCTCTTGTATTATGTTTTAATATCTCTTACTCATGTACGATGTATGCATTAGCTTTCTGAGTTCAAATGTTCAGACGAGGACACGATATATAGGACTCCAAGGTAATGGGGTTCGTACTGAACTATGGATATAGTTCAGCATCCTTCGCCAAGTTTATTCCTAATATGTCCATATTTTCCTGTAATGTGACCATTTTATATAACACATATTCTTAGCCAAAATCCTATATGTATGTCATCTATATCCTCATTGGTTAAAGGGTTGAAACTCCCCTCGACATATGCCTATATAATATCCTTGTATCTATGAATAAAGTTGAAGTATTGAGAATACAATTTGATGTGTGTTTTCTTGCTTCCCGGCCGTATACACTTTGAGGGACTGAGAACTTCAGAGGTGGCAAAGAGAAAATAGAGGGACCTTTGTTAATTACTAACAGTAAGTTAATATCAACTCTAGAAAAGGAAATTTTCGTGGCCACAGAAAATACTTTCATACAGTATTAATGCATTAGAGCATGTAGCAAGGATCAAAATCGTAAAGGGGCATTAATTTGCAAGGCAGAATCAGAAACTCATGTAATTTGTGCACAAGAGTTTTATTAACTAAACGCTAACACAAACTAGACAAACAAAATAAGTGTTAAATTTCGGTTAAGAAGAACTTTTTAAGAAATGACGAAAAATGTTCGTTGACAAGCTTTTTTTCCCATGACTCAAGACGAGACGACAATAAGGTCAGTAAACGATAACTAAGACTATATCAACACGCAATTTTGTTGACAAAATAAGACGAGACTAAAATGTATTCAAAAAGATAAAAACTTTACCAAAAATCTCTTTTTATTTTTGTCAAAAAAAGGAGACAAAATGTTATTGCAGACTGCTCAACACGCCTCTACTACGCAAGCATTCATGAGTGCGTTTGCCGGATATCAAGGGTTTTAATCCCCGAATCAGAGCTTCGCTGTTAAATTCATACATTTTCTGCCCGGGGTGTTTTGCTTATTTTAAGCAATCTAGCAACCATGCACAAACGCTCGCTCCTCATTGCAGAAGCCGCAGATGATCTGAAAAACAAACAAGCTGGAGTTTAGCGATCTAAATGAAAGCGTCATTCAGCCGGTCAGTGTTCTGTCATGAGATCTCGACTGTATTGTTTGCAATTGTTATCGCTGAATAAATACACTTACTCAATCGCTGTTTATTATAATTTTGAGAAAAACATAATTTTTATCAGTTTAACCATTATACAGAATGACGAAAAGGTGACTAAAAAACCTGACTAAAATACTCATACATTTCATTGAATAAACAAAAACAGGAAAAGTTTGTCTAAATATGATAACTAAAAAGTACATTTGACACAGAACTAAGACTAAGACTAAATTAAAAATAGCTGCCAAAATTAATACTGCTGTAGGTTAATTAATAATAATCTTATTGCTAAAATGTCAAGTTTTCATTGACTAAAACTAGACTAAAATACTTTTACCCCCGGTTTCACAGACAAGGCTTAAGCCTAGTCCCAGACTAAAATGTAATTATGAGCTGTTTCAACTGAAAGAAACTTGCACTGACTGATCTTAAAACATATCAGTGCCTTTGTTTTGTCTCAAGATGCACACCAGTAATTTTTTTTTATCTAAGGCATATTTCTAAAAACTACTTAAATGTCCTAATTGAAATATGTTGAAAACTATGGACTAATCCTGGTTTAGTCTAACCCTGTCTGTGAAACATTAGTGACGGAAAAACTGACTAAAATAGATAGGATAAGGGTTGACTTAAATATGATAAAAACTAACCAGGACATTTTAGCCCGAGACTAAGACTAAGACTAAAATGAAAATAGCTGACAAACTTAACACTAAAACAAACACAAACATACATACACCGGTGCATACAAAAGGAGAGCTTAAGTGGATGAATGAAACCATTAGAGAAATTAGAGAATGCAGTTATGGAAAATGAGTCAGAACAACCTGAGTTAAAAACCATCAGTGCCGTTTTACAAAGGGGTCTACAGCTTATACTAAACCTCAGTTTCGTTTAGTCAAATGTATGATACTTGCATTGCCTTGGCCTGGATGAGCGTCCTGGTGCAGTCTCGGATGAAAGTCTTGATGGTTTGGAGATTCGGTGGTGTAGTCGCGATCACCTTCTTCTGGGTTTGAAGAGTGATGAACTCCAAAAAGATGCTATTCTGACTCTGTGGTGGTCGGGAGAGTTTTCTCCCAGATGAAGATGATGAAGAGCTAAGAGAGACATCAGCTGAGATCCAAGGATCGTTGGTGAATGTAAAGACAAGCCCGAAGCCTGGTGCAGACTTAAGGGTTGCAGAAGCGTTCTAGCTCACATCCTCATCTTCTCAGAATCTAACAGAACCGCAGACTGAACTGGAAGTTTCAACGCCTATCAGGATGGGCTTGTCCAATGAGAAAGGCTGAAATTCCAAGCGGGAAGTTGGAAATACTGGGGAGTTTTACACAATGATCTGAAGTATATGTGTGTTCATTCAAATAAAGTTTTTCCTATGAATTAATTAGAGAAGAGTACATTTTTATGGGCATTATGTGTCTTTCTTATGAGGAAATGTGTAACAAGGGGTTGGTGCGTTCACGACAAAACTGGCACCAGTAGTGTTATTGTGAGGGGTTTGTGTGTGACGATTTGTTATTCTAATGAATAATTGATTTGTTAAATTTAATGAAAAATGGCATGTCTGATTGGTCCAAATGCTACATCTTGGATCTCTGCAACTCGGCTGCTGACAAAGACCTTAAATCTACAAGACTCATACTTGAGCCTGGTAAGGACGGTGGTTGAGTCAGTCCATAGAGTGATGTGATGAATGGTCAAGGTTAACTCAGGACTTACAACTTTGACCACTTGAGCACCAGTTAGTGCAGCACAGAGTTCAGAGTATGGACTGTTTTTGTTGGGGGTGCTACTTTCACATCCCCCTGCTGGTCTTCTGTCCTTAAATCCTCTGGGGTCGACAAACGCACCGGCGCGTTTTGTTGCAATTTTTTGAAAGCCCCTAAAGGAACTTAAATTACTCCATCAGATAAGAGCACATACATCTACTGAATCTGTAAAGGGTCTACTTTTATTTGTATACACACATAATAAAAACAAAACTTTGTGCTTTTGTAAAATAAAGAAAACAAACAGGGTGTGCTGTCTGCCTCCTTGGTCTGCGTGATCTTTATTTAGAGACGCGTTATTAAAATTAACTGTAACTCAGTGAATACTCGACAAAGAGACATGAGAGATATATCTATAGAAAGCTTGACATGTCTACTTTTAAACAAAGTAAGTTTTATCGAAAGCAAATATTCTGTGATAAAGTAATCCATATGAAACCAACGTGATGTCCAGTCTTTCCCGCGTGGCTTCATTATCTCTTATGTGATCACACCTACTAGCTACAGTACTTTCGCTATTGATATTATAATCGTCCACGAGAGACGCACAGCATGTAAATGCCCACATTACAGCAAACAAAGCAGCGAGACTTTTCCTCAAGTTCATCTCGGCTACTTTGTTTCTGGAAGAAGACGCGCTGAGAGGAATAAGACAGAAAGAGGCACTGAGAGGAATAAGCTTTGGATTACCTCAGAAAAAGAAGAATGCGGCGGCTTGATACAGCGGAGAGCATTTACATACGTCTTTTTTTTTATTAACCTACTTGTATTAGGTGTCACTTAACTTGTACACATTTTACTAGTTAGACTTTTTCCAAACTATAATGCCTGACTAAATGCATAATCAAGTGAAACATTATGAAGTTCCATTCACTGCATCTAAAAGTCTCACGATGCCAGGATGTTTGTTTAATGTTCTATAAAATAGACAGCAATACGATATAAAAGTAATATGAGTTATAATGTTAATAGCCTAATGTCAGAATAAGAATGATTAGACAAAACTTTACTGTGATGCACTCTGTTCGCGAATATATGTAGATGTTTATACCTATAGTTGGTGGTATTGTACAATAGGCCTATAAGCATGCTTGTGTTATGGCTATAACTTAAGCTTCTGTCGCGAATATCTGCTCTCTGGTGGTAAATGTTTTGAATGTGGGAACCTGGTCATTGGTGGTTTTCGATCGTTTGAGGGTAAAATGTATCAAGTAAGCTGTAAATATCACTGATAAGTGACCCATCGACAACATATACGTGCATCCATTCTTATCAGTCATGCAATTTATTATCAGCTATGCATGTTCTGGTAATTGCTATAACAACTGTTTCAATTTTTGTTTAGGACTGTGGCTGCATCACTGGCATAATTGCACAAGAAATGCAATGTCGTTCAGTTTTGAGTTTAGCTCAATTTGCACTACTGAGTAAGTGACAACAGGATAGGGTATAGTATTTGTAATTTTATTATTCCTAGAATATGTGGTAATATTGTTTGTGGTTGATAGTGTTAAAATGTAGTTTCTTTGTTATTGACATTCTGTTTTGTCATCAAGTAGGCCTATGCATATACTAAGGTACTGTGAAAAATAAATTCTAACGATTGTTTATAACATTCTTTTAGGACTGTAAATACATAGGCCTACTCTCGCCTTCACCAGCATCTCACACAGGAAGAGGGTGCAGTTCTCGTTCAGTTTTCATCTTCATTCAGAATCTTATAGAGTAAGTGTGCATTCACTATTTTTGTCACGGTTGCACTACTGAGTGGAGTGCGGTGAAAGCATGAGGGAGACGAGGAGTACCCCCCCCCCCCTCCCCCCCCCCCATCAATACAGGGAATTTTAATTATAAGAAGGAACAATGAAAACTCACGTAGCACATGTAGACATAAACATTCAATACCGGACAAGGGAGAATGGCACAGGCTAGAACTTAAATGGGGCAGATAATGAGGGGAAGACAGGTGAGGATGATAAACTAATAAGGAGACACACCTGGAAACAACAATCAAACAATGAACAATCAAACACACAGGAAATCTAGGTAGCAGAGCACATGGGGAGCAAAAACAGATCACAGACAGTCCAGAATTCTGACATTACGCCCCCTCCCGGAAGGTGCATCCTCGATCTGTAGAACAACAGAGGGGGGGCACGGGTTGGAACTTGGGAGGAGGCTCAGGAGGAAGAAGGATATCCAGGAGGGGGCCGGCAGACAGAGTCCAGGGAGGAGACGATGGAGGGAGGAGCCAGGGAGGAGACAGGAGGGGCTTGGAGCAGGAGGAGTCCAGCTGGACCCAGGCCACAGCCATAATGACGGCCCACAGTGGAGCCGACGGAGGGAGGAGCCATGGAGGAGGAATGGCTGTCGACTCCAGGGGGCCGACCAACGGCAGCGGAGCTGGAGAGCCAACGAGCCAGGGGGATGCAAAGGATCCGGGGGCCAGGGTGGAGCCGAGGGCTCTGGCGACCAAGGCGGCGGCGGAGATCCGCGGTGGAGCCGGAGTGACTGAGGACCAAGGTGGAGCTGGCTGGAGGAAGGAGCCCAATAGAGCCGGTCGGACTGAGCAACGAGGTGCAGCCGGAGGAGCGGAGTCCTGAGGCGATGGCGGGTCGACGCCCGACCAAGGCGGAGCCGGAAGGACGAGGGAGCCCGGTGGAGCTGATAGATCGATGGTTGACGGTGGAGGCGAGGGAGCTAGGAACCAAGGTGGAGCCGCTGGGTCTATGGGCCGAGGCGGAGTCCGGGCCTCGGAGGCTGGAGGCGGAGGTGAGGGATTCTCCAGCCACGGCGACGCTGGAGGATGGAAGACCCGCAAAGCTTGCACCGTATTAATGGTGGGCTGAGGGCGAGCAGAGAGGCTGCCAGAAAACAGTGGTGGAGGAGGCAGGAGTGGGTAGGTGGGCGGGCATTTGTGAGCCTCCGGGCATTCAGGGCTAAACTCTGGATCGGAAGCCCCCTCTAGACTGAACACGGGAACAGGATGGCACTCAGGAGGAGCGGACACTTGAGGGCGCTTTCTAGGAGCAGGCAATTGGAGGGCCCTCTGGGACGGATTTGGGGACTGGTACGGTACTGGATTTGGGGATGGAGCCCCTCTCTTCGCTTTGGCACTTTCGAGCGCCATACTTCGGCCTCACCCTCACGACGTGGTGCAAATCACCATCGCGGTTTCCCTTTCGTGGCGGACATTGTCGCAGGCTCTAAAAACCGATATGGAAAGGCTTGGGCTCTCCTCGGGGCGCATCCCCACTCAGTAACTCTGCATTGCGCGGGCTTGTAGACGCGGCCTTTAGCTCCGCAAAGCGAGGAGATGGGGGGCTGGGCTTGGGTCTGGAAAGTAGCCACAATGCGGCGATTCTGCTCCGAGGCCATACTTCGGACGATGAGCTCTGCACGCAGGGGTGAGGCTGGCATCATAGAACGCAGAGCGGTCGTTGTCCGGGTAGGTGGTGAGACATCAAACACCACAGAAAAAAACTAGGTAGCAGAGCAGCACCATGGGAGCAAATACACAAACACAGACAGTCCAGAATCATGCAATTCTCCAAGGTTCTTTTCTCCATTCTGTCAATCGATTGTGTAGTTTTGGTTCCTTGCGGGTAGCCTCTGGCTGCTTAGTTGGGGACACTTCATTTCAGGCGATATCGTTGACTTGATTGCAAATTATTGCAAAGATACTATTAAACTGAACTGAGCTGGATGATGACATCACTGAATTAAATGATGAACTATCTTTAACTGAAAAATTAGTGTTTACTATTGTCATTTGCATTATGGAACACTATTTCCTAATTAATGCTGTTCAGTTGTTTGACAGAATCTGTGTTGTTAAAAGCGCTATATAAAAATAAAGGTGACTGAATTTACATTTTACAGATGTACTTTAATTATTTATTTACGGTATGGAAATATGTGTTACTATGTGGTAAAAACATTCCAAACATGACTCACTACCAATCAAAAGTTTTGAAGTAGATTTTTAAATGTTTTTGAAAGAAATCTCTCATGCTCACCAAGTCTGCATTTATTTGATGAAAAATACAGAAACGCCAGTATTACTCCAAGTGCAACACTATACACTATACCATTCAAAAGCTTGGAGTCAGTAGATACAGTATATCTAAAAAAAAAAAAGCTGAAATATCACATGGTCCTAAGTATTCAGACACTTTGCTCAGTATTTAGTAGAAGCACTTTTTTGATCTAATACAGCCATGAGTCTTTGGGAAAGATGCAACAAGTTTTTCACACCTGGATTTCGGGATCCTCTGCCATTCCTCCTTGCAAATCCTCTCCAGTTCTCTCAGGTTGGATGATAAACGTTGGTGGACAACCATTTTTAGATCTCTCCAGACATGCTCAATTGGGTTTAAGTCAGGGCTCTGGCTGGGCCATTCAAGAACAGTCACAGAGTTGTTGTGAAGCCACTCCTTCGTTATTTTAGCAGTGTGCTTAGGGTCATTGTCTTGTTGGAAGGTAAACATTCGGCCCAGTCTGAGATCCTGAGCACTCTAGAGAAGGTTTTCATCCAGGATATCCCTGTACTTGGCCGCATTATCTTTCCCTCGATTGCAACCAGTCATCCTGTCCCTGCAGCTGAAAACACCCCCACAGCATGATGCTGCAACCACCATGCTTCACTGTTGGGACTATATTGTACAGGTGATGAGCAGTGCCTGGTTTTCTACACACATACCGCTTAGAATTAAGGACAAAAAGTTCTATCTTGGTCTCATCAGACCAGAGAATCTTATTTCTCACCATCTTGGAGTCCTTCAGGTGTTTTTTTAGCAAACTCCATGCGGGCTTTAATGTGTCTTGCACTGAGGAGAGGCTTACGTCGGGCCACTCTGCCATAAAGCCACAACTGGTGGAGGGCTGCAGTGATGGTTGACTTATTACAACTTTCTCCCATCTCCCGACTGCATCTCTGGAGCCACAGGGAAATATTTGGGTTCTTCTTTACCTCTCTAACCAAGGCTCTTCTCCCCCGATAGCTAGTTTGGCCGGACGGCCAGCTCTAGGAAAAGTTCTAGTCATCCCAAACGTCTTCCATTTAAGAATTATGGAGGCCACTGTGCTCCTAGGAACCTTAAGTGCAACAGAATTTTTTTTGTAACCTTGGCCAAATCTGTTCCTTGCCACAATTCTGTCTCTGAGCTATTCAGGCAGTTCCTTTGACCTCATGATTCTCATTTGCTCTGACATGCAATGTGAGCTGTAAGGTCTTATATAGACAGGGGTGTGGCTTTCCTAATCAAGTCCAATCAGTATAATCAAACACAGCTGACTCAAATGAAGGTGTAGAACCATCTCACGGATGATCAGAAGAAATGGACAGCACAACACAGAGTTAAATATATGAGTGTCACAGCAAAAGGTCTGAATACTTAGGACCATGTGATATTCAGTTTTTCTTTTTTAATAAATCTGAAAAATGTAAACAATTCTATGTTTTTTTTTTATGTCAATATGGGGGCTGTGTGTACATTAATGAGGACAAAAAAAATTAACTTAAATGATTTTAGCAAATGGCTGCAATTATAACAAAGAGTGAAAAATTTTCAAGCGCGGGTCTGAATACTTCCAGTTACCCACTGTATAGAGAGAGAAGCGAGAGTCATGGTTTAAAAGTTTTGTGCTTAAGCTTGTCTGTGGTTGTCAATTCACATTGTTTTAGATATTGTATAGAGTGATCAGAGGATTTTAACATCTTTTAAGGCTCATTGGCCCCCCCAAACAATGAACTTTCACACACACAAACACACACACAAAAGATCTGTTTGTTTTATCCTTACCAAACAACATGCCCCAGCTAATATTAATTGACTAATCAGCAGCACATGTGAAAGTGTAAATGAGTACTAGTCAGGTGAAATCACTATCATGCTAATTAGATTGTAAGAGTAGACTGATTGCTATAAAAGGAGGGAATAAGTGCTTCCAATCATCGTGTTCTTGTTATCAATGGTTACCTCCAAAGAAACACATGCAGCCATCATCGCTTTGCATCAAAAATGGCCTCACATGCAAGGAAATTGCTACAAAAATATTGCACCTGAAAATAACCATTTACCGTATCAACAAGAACTTCAAGGAGAGAGGTTCGACTGGCCAGTTGAAAGACGTCTTCAGGACATCCAGAGGTCAAGCAAGTGCCAGGACCGTCTCGCTGGATAAGCCTACGGAGGTGAAACAGTGCGAGCTTGTCAGGATAGCGCAGGTTGGTGTGAGAAGGAATCTGCACGCACAGTGAGACCAAGCTGTGGGACAACAGCCTGTGTCAAGGAAGGGCAGCAAAGAAGCCACTTCTTCCAAGACAAACGTCAAGACTGTGACTGAATACTGAAGGAAATAGTACAAGGATTGACAGCCGAAGATTGATGCAAGTTATTTTCTCTGATTGAAGATCCCTTACGAATGTTTTGCCATATGGAAAATCGATTCTGTTCTGAGACAGGAAAAGGTGAACGCCTACCAGAGTCCTGTGTGTGCCCAACAGTATGAAGCATTCTGAGGCCATCCATGTGTGGGGTTTGCTTGCAACCAAGGGAGTGGGCTCGCTCAGTAATTCGGCCAAAAACCATGCCATGAAATAAGAATGGTATCAAAATGTCATGCAAGAGCGGATTCTTCCAATGGAACCCTGAAGCAATTTGTTGGACATGCATTTTCCTGCTTGATGGAGCACCATGTCACAAAGCAAGGGTGATAAAGAAGTGGTTTGAAGATCATTACATTGAAATTTTGGACCCGTGGCCAGGCAACTCCCCGGATCTCAATACCATAGAGAACCTCTGGTCAGTCCTCAAAAGGCGAGTGGAAAAGCAGAAGCCCACAAATTGTGATAAACTCCGAGAACTAATAAGACAAGAATGGATCGCCATCAGTCAGCTAATATCCAGCATGCCAGAGCGAAATACAGAGGTTATGAAGAACAAGAGTCAACACTGTAAATATTGACTCATTATATATTTTTTTTGCCAATAAAAGCCTTTAAAACTTATGATATGCTTATCATTGTTTTTCAGTATACCATAGAACCGTGGAAAAATTATCTACAAATACTGAAGCAGGAAACTTTGCAAAAGACAAAATGTATGCCACTGCTAAAACTGTTGGCCATGAATTTTGTATATATAGATAGAAGTTAAAATTTTATTTACACAAAAGTGACATTAAAGATATTTATAATGTTACAAAAGGCTGAGGTTCTTAGGAACTTTCTATTCTGCAAAGAAACCTTGAAAAAATCTTCCTCAGCTCTTTCAACAATAATAATTAATTGTTTTTTGTAGTCAGCAAATCAGAATGTATGTATGTATGACAGATCATGTGACTGGAGTAATGATGCTAAAAATTCGTTGATTGTTTAATACCACTGTTGAACTGCATAGCAAGTGAATTATCAATTTATTTTGTGTGATAGTTAAATCTGTAAATAAAATACAAACAAAAAATATTATATTTATTTTTGTCCTCACTTCTTTCTTGGTAAACCTTCCCTCTCAGCAAATACCTGATGGAAAAGCTCGCTATGTGGGCCTTGTTTCTTTCAGGTGTGAATCGCACTAGTATCAATGATCATTTCAAGCATCCTCGAATATGCAATTATGTAGTGATGTCCAAAAGTGGACCATAGAAAAAGGGGGAGCGGGCTGGGAGAGGGACAGTTACTTGAAACAGTCTGTCGCTCAAGCTGTTGTGCTGTGTCGTGGATTTACCTTTACATGTGTCAGGAAGATTATTAATTGATAAATGGACCCTGTGAGTAACCGCCCCTAAGAAGCACTCTGACGACACGAGGGAATGTTTATCGGAGTTGCAACGAACTTGTATGTTTACATCATGTCCGAGAATGAAACACCAGCGCACGCACACACGGAGAGTTTTCATGTCAGCGCTCCTGACAAATTTGACTGTGCTGACGGTAAAGAGTGGCCGAAATGGATCAGACGTTTCCAGAGATACCGTGTCGCGTCGGGACTGAACAAAAGAGATGACGAATTCCAGGTCAATACTCTTATTTACTTTATGGGTGATGAAGCGGATGATATTTTGAATGCTTCCACTTTAACGGCAGATGAAAAGCTCAGCTACACTGCAGTTGAAAACTGTTTCAATAACCATTTTGTGGGAAAGCATAACGTAATTTTTGAGAGAGCCAAGTTTAATATGCGCAAACAAGAACCCGGCGAGTCAGCTGATAGCTTTATAACGGCCGTCCATAAGCTTGCAGAACATTGTAATTTTGGACCTTTAAAAGACGAATTAATACGTGATCGCATTGTCGTGGGAATAAGAGACATGTCTCTTTCAGAAAAACTCCAGCTGGACTCAGACTTGACGTTAAGCAGAGCTGTCGGTCAGGTGAAACAGAACGAGATGGTAAAACAGCAGCAGGCTATTATGCGGGGCAGTTCTTCACAGACTGATGATCAAAGTGAAGTGGATGCAGTTTCAGGACCAGTAAAAAGAAAACAGACAACGTATAACAGCAAACAACAAGCAGGATATGAGACGAAACAGACAGAGAATGTACCAAACATGAGTAAATGTTCAAGATGTGGCAGAATCCCCTCTCATGGTTGGAAAGAATGTCCAGCTAAGGATGCTGAATGCCGTAACTGCCACAGAAGGGGGCATTTTGCAGTAGTTTGTCGTTCCAGGCAACAGGTGCAGGAACTGTTCGAACAGCAAGATATACAGGAGGACTCCCTTTATTTAGGTGAAGTAAAAGACCACAACACAGGATGGTATACAGACATAACTCTAAATGGGGAAAACATTTCATTCAAAATTGATACCGGCGCTGCGGTCACAGCCATCCCCACAAAACTATATGACTACAGGAGGGACGGACCTTTGATGGAATCAAAGAAAAAACTGTGCGGGCCCAATAATAAACGGCTACTAGTGGAAGGACAGGTAATGTGCAAATTGGAAAGCAAAGACATCTCGACCTCTCAAACTGTTTTTGTAATTGATTCACTTTCCAGACCCCTATTGGGCCTGCCAGCTATTGAGGCATTACAGCTTGTTGAACGGATTGATGCAGTCGAATTAACTGAAGAAAAGTTCAAAAAGAAATTTCCAAAAGTATTTACTGGACTGGGAAAACTAGAAGGAAACTACTGCATTCGATTAAAAGCTGATGCTGTGCCATACGCACTCACAACCCCACGCAGAGTGCCAATTCCTTTGGAAAACAAAATTAAGGAGGAGTTAGAGCGTATGGAAAGAATGGGGGTGATATCAAGGATAGAGCAACCGACGGAATGGTGTGCCGGCATGGTGCCAGTTGTAAAGCCAAATGGAAAAATAAGAATATGCATTGATTTAACCAAGCTAAATGAGGCAGTATGCAGAGAGCGCCATATATTACCTTCTGTAGAGCAGTCATTGGCCCAGCTGAATGGTGCAACAATTTTTACCAAGCTAGATGCACGGTCTGGCTTTTGGCAGATACCACTGGCAAAAGAGTGCAGAGAACTCACAACATTTATTACACCATTTGGCCGATTCTGCTTTAACGTCCTACCCTTCGGCATCAACTCAGGTCCAGAACACTTCCAGAGAGAACAATTAAGACATTGCTTAAAAAAAATCCGGATCCGTACCGTGCACTGTTGGCCTACAAGGTTACACCACTGCAACATGGACCCTCTCCCGCGGAAATGTTAATGGGCAGGAAATTGAGATCTCCATTACCACAGGCAAAATCGCAACTCAAACCACGATGGCCGAACAGGCGAGTATTCAGAGAAAAAGACGAACAGCTGAAAATGACACAAACACGGAACTTTAACAGGAGACACAGAGCTACTGTGAGGCCTGAGTTGAAACCAGGACAAGCAGTATGGATCTCTAAATCACAACAACCAGCAACAGTGCTTGGCAAAGCAAATACACCAAGGTCCTACATAGTTCAGACAGGAACAGAGCAACTAAGGAGAAACAAAGCCCACCTTCATCCTCAACCAGAGCACTCTGTAAAAGCACCAGAGACCACAGGGGCCCAGAGGGAAACTACAATGGTTCAACCAGGGCCTTTGGTGGAAATACCAGAGACTGTGGTGCAAAGGAGAGAAGCAGAAGTGGAGCAGGTGCCTGAAACAGCAAGAACAGAGAGAGCACATACTGAAAAAGAGAGAGAGCCAACAAGAAGACAAGTGAATCCACCAAAGTGGCTAAGAGACTATGTTGTTAATTGAGCTAAGCATTATAAAGAAAAGAAAAGAAAAAAAAGTGTTATTTTATTCTAGACTGTTCTAATATGTTTTGTTCACTTGTTCTCAGGAAATATGGTTACAGAGATGTTTAACAGTTAATGTTGCCCCTGAGGAGGGGAGATGTAGTAGATGTCCCAAAAGGGGACCCATAGAAAAAGGGGGAGCGGGCGGAGAGGAAGTTAAGTAAACAGTCTGTCGCTTCAAGCTGTGTGTGTGTCGTTGATTACTATTACACTTTCGAAATAAAAAGTCTTAGAAAATTTAAATCAAATGTAAATGCTGTTTACATATTATTGTAGCCCAGTTTGTGCTGAATACAGTGTTTTCAGACTTTTATATGTTTATAAGCAACTGAAAAAAAGCACAAAAGCACAAATGTCAGGGCATGTCAAAACTTCTCCATGCCCCCAAAATACCCTTAGACCTCAGAGGGTTAAATAAGCAACTGAACCATATGCCCATTCAGAGGCATCACAAAAGATGTGGATGTCTTGCTGACTTGTTTCTTTGTCTTTGGACGGACTGGTGTAGGATCTTGGGAAGGCGATGTGCGGAAGGGATGGTAACTGCCTCCCACTCTGTCCAGGTTTGCAATAGATCAGGGGGAATGTTTGGATCATCCCAGTCCCTTTTTTTGTCCCACAAGCGTTGGACTATGAGCTTAGCCCTGGTGGTGTATGGAAGGAGGTAGCCCAGGAGATCATATTGACTGGCCAACGTTCTGTAGATGTTACGCATAGTGGTCTCAGTACTCTCTGTGGGACGATACCTGTAGGAAATGGTGTCTTTTTGATGGTTCCAAAGCAGTTCCAGAGCGGATTCTTGTGTATCTGTTTTGCCATGAGAAATCCAGAGCTCAGCACCAGCCGATTTCAACTCTGAGGGCAGGTGGTTTATGGTTGATGGCTGATTACTAGACCACTGTCTCAATTCGAAGCCACTATCTGCCAGTAGGGTCCTGAGTTTGTCCACAAAGCTTTTAGCTTCTTCTGCCGTGGTGAACCTTTGCAGGCAATTGTCGACATAAAATGACTTCAAGACTGAATGCCTGACATCTTCTCCAGGTTGACGTTGGCTGTGATCTAGGACATGTTTTGAAGGGCATACACTGCACATAACATTGTTTACATTGTTTAGAATACCTCGAAAACAAGCACTTAGCCAAGTAAACTGCACCGAAATACAAACGAAATATACAAAAATAAGATCAGTATAAGCAACTATGAATAAAGGTAACATATATACAGCGTAACATCATGCTAAAGACACAACAATCTCTCATCATTGGCCATAATAAACTGACACACGTTATAACAGCAAATAAAATAGACAGTTAGGTCAAGCATATCACACAAGTGATCGCTGCAAAGATCAGATATAATACACTTACTTTGAATAGAACAATGAATAAAGCTATATATGATATGCAACGGAAAAGTTCAGCATCCGAATCAACGCACCGACGGACTCACTTTCAACTTTGCACTAAGCACAAATTCTGTGACCATCGTATTCTGTGACCCTAGTAGGCGCTGTTGTCACTGTTTGTGACCATCGTATTCTGTGACCCTAGTAGGCGCTGTTGTCACTGTTTGGCTTGAACTCGATCACACAGGCGGATTAGGTGAAATGCTGGTTATTCAACAGGCTTATTAAACCAATTAAAAATTTCATGAGATTAAACACAATGCAGTTGTTGGCAGAGTAGCCTATTTTTGCATTTTGTATGCAACATAAATGTTTAACAATGTTCATGAAGCTGATTTCACAAAAACAGGCTACTAATCTATATAAAGGGGGCATCAGAATATGTGATAATATACCCATTGTTATGAGTTTGAAAATTCCTGACACAACAATCAAACCATTTCAGGTAACTTATCTGTCCTTTCATGTACCTTTTTTTTGGTTTTACAACAAATGTATAATACATTTACAAACTTTGTATCTATAATCTATATAAATATGAGTAAAAACCAATGCTTTAATTTGCAATTAAATGCTTTATTTATTTTTTTCAAACACTGTGAGGTAATATCAGGTTAACAGTACATTTAACTTAAAAACTTAACCTCTTAAGAAAGATGTAACTTGCAAATAATCTTACTTATATACCATGCACATCAGTCAAGTTAGTCCTTAATGTTATCAGTGGATGATGACCACCTGAGCACACGCCTGATCTGCATTTATTATTTTTTATTCTATTTAACTTATAAGGTGAAGGCTTTAACTGCTTCTTGTGTGATATAAGCTTCATGAACAATTTTAATTGTTGTTGCATGTTGAAACAAAATTAGGCTATTCTGCAAACAATTGCATTGCTTATTCTCATGATATTTTTATTTAGTTTAATAAGCTTAATGAGTAATCAGTATTTCTACACAAACATTCCACACAGTTACCTTGTATTTTTTTAAAGGGGTCATATGATGCGATTTCAATTTTTCCTTTCTCTTTGGAGTGTTACAAACTCTTGGTGCATAAAGAAGATCTGTAAAGTTGCAAAGACAAAAATCTCAAATCCAAAGAGATATTCTTTATAAAAGTTAAGAGTCAACCACACCCTCCTAAAATGGCTCATTCTAACACGCTCCCACATGTCTACGTCACAATGTGGGAAGATTTGTATAACACCGCCCAAATGTTCACGCAAAGAAAGAAGGCATAACTTTTATTCTCGCTGTAGTATTGTTGTTGCTGGCGCCATGTTGTGGAGACGCTGTGTGTTTCGTTGTAAAAGCGAAATTACTTTGTTTGGCCTTCCAAAAGAGGATGATATCAGAAATCAGTGGTTAAGTTGTATTTACAACACTGTTCCAGAACACTTCATCCCAAATATTCAGATGTGTGCAGCACATTTTATGGAGGATTGTTTACTGATCCTGGTAGAGTAGACTACAATCCGGTGTTCGTTTCTATAAAGTGGGGCAGTTCCAACCTCGCTTTTCAGAATGATGAGCTTTGTAAAAATTGACGTGTTTCAGAAAGGCAGGGCATAGAGGAGCAACAATATTGTACATTATGCAGTTTAAGGTTAAAAAAACACATTATTTTCCACATAAACACATTGCATTACACCACATACACAACATAGTGTTCTTCTTAGCAACATCATATGACCCTTTCACAAACATATAAGTAGTGTTTTGCAAACAAATTTTGATAAGAGAGAAAAGCCAACACAATTGGTTGTGTTGTAAATCTCGACTCGCTTGAACAAATTGATAAGGAACGGGACGCTAACATCTCTGCGTCCTCTCAATACACACAACCGCGCTCTCTCAGTCTTTTATTATAAATATTATTAATGCCATAAATCAGAACAATATCATGAGAAATATGCAGATGTAAAAAGAAAAAAAAAACATAAAAAATATGAACAACACCACAGTGCCATGGGATATAATAAATAAATAAAATAATAATAAGGGCCTCACTTTATACAATAGCATACCTCCTTACAATATTATGAGTTCTAATAGCCTTTTTACTTGTGCAATTAGCTCTCTCAGTCTTGCACGGATGTGACTTTTAAAAGATGCAAGGGTTATCAATTATGAGCAGGAGCCTGGAGTAACGTAAAAAGAGCAACTGGACAGAGAGAAGAGAGACAATGCACACAATCCACAATTTAACACCATCATTTTTAAATAGAAATGAAAGTACATTTAGAAAATTGAAATTAAGTTATTTAGAAAATGTATAAATAAATGCCAATTCAATGTTGTAAAAGCTGTACTGTTCATATTAAAACTTTAAAACATTTTTAATGTATTTGTTTAAAGTACACAATACATTTGGAGAACAATTTTTGGAAGTCAGACATTTGGAAGTCTTTCTATGTGAAAGAATTTCCCCTTAGATATATATATATATATATAGCCCACTGGATGCAACAAATGTCTCGTTTGTAATGGGTTTTATTGTTTTTGTCTTGTCGCGCCGGGATATATACCGCATACCTGTGTTTGAATGAGTGAGTGAAGTGACCAGTAGGCAGCCATTTTTGCTGCAGCAGTTGGGGGTTTGGTGCCTTTGCTCAAGGGCACCTCAGTCGTGGTATTGAAGGTGGGAGAGAGCGCTGTACATTCACTCCCCCCACCTACAATCCCTGCCGGTACGGGACTCGAACCCGCTACCTTTGGGTTAAGAGTCCGACTCTCTAACCATTAGGCCACGACTTCCCCCATAGTTACGCTGTTTGAAGTTACGCTGTTTACATACCCAATCCCCCTGTGTGATCCAGTTCAAGCAACAGCAACAGCACCTACTAGGATAGGCGCGTACTAGAATACGACGGTTACAGAATTTGGTGTAACACAGGGATGTTCACCTGCACATCGATCTGTGAGCACTGATTGACTGCTGTGCTGGATGCTGCATGTCAAATCAATCTCGGCAAAACAGAGAGAGATTTAATCAGAAGGCATATTATTCTTATGAATATAATGGCCTTTTTAACATGGATGTTATAAATTGCACTGAGTAAATATAGCTGGATAAAACAAAAACTGTCCGTTACATGTGTAATAACAGATTGACAACAATTTGTCAATAAAATCTAAAAACTCTAAATGTCAGTAAAACTTTAAAAAACCAGTGATGAAGATAATCAAAAATGAATTTCATTATTTTTACTTTAATCTGCACTCTACACAGTTAATCTTTCAGTGAAATCACTTTACAGCAGTCAAGAAAGGGATAATGTAAATCCAATGTATTGTAATCGCTGCATAAACTCTGAAAGGGTAATCAGGACCGAATGTTGTAATGGTGAAAAACTGTTTAGTCTCTTGGATGAGTGGTCAGTTAGAGTGTTGCTATTGACAAAGGTCATTATGGGGCAATAGCAGATCTTGGAATGTTGCAATTGACCAATCAGATTCAAGCATTTCAGAGACCTGTGTAATAAAGTGATGTAAATGAAGACAAATTTAAATATAATAGAGAAGCATCTGCAAAGAGCTTGACCAAGTATGTTGTATAGAACACAGAAATGCATAGTTCTCTTTCAAACAATCGCTCGGTATCTCACTATGGGAAACGATGTGTAGCAGAGATGAAGCGATCGTGGGACAAACCCTTTTCTCATCGTGTGCCCGTCAAGGGATACTCGTCGCTCGATGTGAGTGAAATGGAAGGGCTTGGGCTCTCTAACCCTCCCACGGTCAAGCAGTCGGTGGCTCACCACCTGCATCCAAACAGGCGAACCACTCTCTCATCTGCTAGTCCCTCCCTCCCTAGGAAAATGGAACGGTTCACCGCTTCCATGTACCAAAAAATTTATAAATCCTTAGGAATGGTGGTGCGGGCACTTAACGTAACTTCGTTGTTGACGTCCTATCAAGCCGAGTTGTTGGAGGAGCTGGGCACTCAGCTGGATGCCAGCAATCCAAACCAAGTGGTCTGGGAGGAGATCTGCAACATAACGGATATCAATCTGCGCACCTCACATGGCGCGGTGCAAAGCTGTGGCCGTACCATGGCTCTTGCCATTGCGGGCGAGAGGTCGCTGTGGCTAAATCTATTGAGTGTCGGGGACAGGGATAAATTAGATTTTCTCGACGCTCCTCTTGATTCGAGTGGATTGTTCAGCCCAGCCGTTGCGGCGATGAGACAGAGGTGTGACATCCAGAAGAAGGAAGCCGAGGCGTTTGACATCTGTCTGCCACGTAAAAGAGCACTGCATCCTCCTGTTCCCCCGCATCCTGTTCCTCCGACGCAGAACAGGAGGTTTTTGAATGCGTCCAGGACTGCAAAACCCCAGAGCACGAAGCAGGCGGCTCGTCCCCCCGCTGCTTCAAACGCTAAGCCATGGGGAAAGCAGTCATTCGCGGCAGCGGCTGCAAAGTCCATGTCCACTAACCCTTCTAACAAAAAGAGGAGGGATACCTACGACGCAATCTCGGCATGGGAGGGACGGGCAGCACCTAGGGTTCTCTGTGATGTCCTCTTCCGAGCACATCATGTCTCTTCCCCCACCCGCGAAGAAGCGGAAGATGTGGAGTTTGGGCGGAAAAAAATGGTTCTAAGTTGTGTTCAGGCCAGTTCAGCTTCCCCTTGACACACAATGTTCCGTCAAGTTCAAGTGCAGAATACTCAGCCACCAAAAGAATGTGGTCTGATGGGTACAAGCACAAGTTCTCAAGTGTATTGTCACAAAGCACTTCAGCCTCTGCGTTTAAAGCAAATAAAAAATTATCTGTCGCATCCAGGCTCAATGCCGAGGGCACAGGGAGACAAAAACTAAATAATAACAATGAACCAAGAGATAAATCGGTCTCTGAATCACACAGATCCTGGCCGTTTTTCTCTGTCCACTAGATGGCGGCAGCATTCCATCTATGGAATCAGTTCAGCTGACCCCTCTGGCTCTTTATCAGGAGGCTTGGAGAGAGTGTTCTGCGCATACGTGTGTCCTCGCAACTGTAACCAAGGGTTACAGGCTTCAGTTTGCTGTAAAACCCCCTACTTTCAACGGGGGTCATAGCATCTGTAGCAAATGGGGATTCAGCTCGGGTGATAGAAGCAGAAATATCCTCCCTCTTAGAGAAAAGAGCTATAAGACGAGTTCCAGTAGGGGAAACTCAGAAAGGCTATTACTCCCGTTATTTTCTAATTCCAAAGAAAGATGGGGGTTTGCGCCCAATAATGGACCTACGTGCTCTAAACAAGCACTTGAGGAAGTACAAATTCAAGATGCTCACAGTTGCAGCTCTCACGCACACAATCCGTTGGAACGATTGGTTCACCCCAGTCGATCTCAAGGGTGCTTACTTTCATATAAGCATCTATCCTGGGCACAGGAAATATCTCAGGTTTTCCTTTCAGAGCGAAGTGTACGCATTTGTTACTCTTCCATTTGGGCTCAGCCTCGCTCCTCGCATGTTCAGCAGGTGCATAGAGACAGCGTTATCACCGCTGAGACACAAGGGGCTCAGAATATCTGCTTATCTTGACGATTATCTGATATGCGCTCACTCGCGGGAGCGCACGGAACGGGACACAGAGATGCTCATGTCTCTTCTAACGAGTCTGGGGTTCAGAATAAACTATGCCAAAAGCCAGCTGATTCCATCTCAGGAGACAGAGTATCTGGGCTTATGAATAGACTCTGTGGCATACCGTGCTATGCTCTCGGAAAGGAGGATAATGGCATTTTATTAGTGCCTGGCCCTGTTTTGCAAGGGAAATTTGGTATCGTTCAGGACCTGTCTCTGCCTTTTGGGCATGATGGCTTTGTCGCTGTCCGTTGTCCTGCTAGGTTTGCTGAAAATGAGAGACTTCCAGCGATGGGTAGCAGCAAGACGTCTGTGTCCTCATCGGCACCTCGCGCGCAGAGTGAGAATACACGCAGAGTGCGTGATGGCTCTTCATCAGCGGAGAGATCCCTGTTTATTCCAGACAGGGGGTTCCCTTGGGGGGCGTGTCTCTGAGAAAAGTAGTGACAACGGATGCATCTCTGTCGGGCTGGGGGGCTGTTTTCAGGGCAGATTGGTAAACGGTCGCTGGATGCCCCAGCTTCGCAAATTTCACATAAATATGTTGGAGTTGATGGCAGTCTTTCTGGCCCTGAAACATTTTCTCCCATTCTTGGAAGGGTTTCATATTCTGGTCAGGACAGACGACACGACAGTGGTGGCATATATCAAACGCAAAGGAGGAACGCGTTCATTACAATTGCACAATCTAGCACGCAAACTGATTGTCTGGGGCGCGGCGCACTTCAGCAAAGAGTAGGGGCAGATCTCCTGTCAAGGGGCAACCCATAATACTCATTATACATAAAAGTTGGGTGCTCCACCTACAGGTGGTGGATCAGATTTGGGGGATGTATGGCAAGGCTGACCTAGATCTCTTCGCCTCGCAGACAAATGCAAAGTGTCCGCTGTATTTCTCTCTCAGGGACGAAAATGCGCCTTTGGGTGTGGATGCGCTGGCGCACCCATGGCCGAACGTGTTGCTTTACGCATTCCCTCCGCTGAGTCTTATTTCTCCCACCTTGGAAAGAGTAAGAGAAAATGGATTATCTCTCCTTCTGATAGCCCCTCGTTGACCGGGGAGGCTGTGGCTGGTAGAGATTGTCCAGCTCCTTCAGGGAGAGCCCTGGCCAGAGCCGTGTGAGGGACGTTTTATTATGGCTGTACACTTTATTTAATGTCTTCTGAACTTTTGACAACCGAACACCCGCTTACCCCCATTGTAAGGTTTGGAGGGGCCAGGACAATTTTTAATATAACTCTGAATGGATTCGTCTGAAAGAAGAAAGTCACATACACCTAGGATGCTTTGAAGGTGAATAAAACACAGGCTAATTTTCACTTTTGGGTGAACTAACCATTTAAATTTAGAATTTTTGTAGTTTTCAATATGTACAGGGGAGGACAACATTTTTCAAGAATATTAATAAATGCAGGGAATAAAATAATTCTATTCATCAGGGTGGCCATTTTGTCTACACATTACTGTAGTTCTTAGACAGGATATTTCAGATTTTGTTAAAAATGCCCTATTACCTTCTGCCAGTTGGTGGTACTACAACCATAACCCAGATTAACAACATCAAAGTGATCAGCCCACACACCCAAAACATATTTGTGAAGTTTGATGTACATCACTGCATGCAGAAAATGTGAGACACTTCCTTTTTCCCATTTTTATGTTTCACAATAGCAACACCATTCAGAATATCAAAAATCCGTTCACAATTTAGCATCTTCATCGTCTTAACATGATTTTACTGAAGTTTGATGCTACTTCTATAAATCCCCTAGAAGGAGTGTTTCAAAACCCACAGCATGTCATTTTTAAATAATCCAAAATAGCCAACTTCCTGTTAGGAGGAGCTAATAAAAGTTATAAGGAAACATGTTTGTCCTATTGAGGACAATGTCCCTGCCAAAATTTGTGAATATCAAACAAAATCTGTGATAATCACAGCTAAAAACAAAGTATCAAAGAATTGTTCAATACTGCTAAGCTTCTACGAGTGAGGACATTTTCCTACGAGTGTGGAAAGAGTGTGGAGTTTTTGCATATTTCAAAGGGATGAAATGTACATTTTCGAACTAGGGAGTGCTGTAGAGCTGACGAGACACGTTGCTCCTGAATTGCAGTATAAAATCAAAAGATGTCCTTATTTGGTAGCGTCCATGAGTTTTTAGCTAAGGTAAGCCCCTCAAAAGAGTGTGTGAAAATTCAAAAACCCAGTGGCTTTATGCACTTAACCCTCTGGCTGTCTGGTTGTTAAGGTTATAGCATTGAAACAGTTATTTTAGAACATCAAGAGTTTGGAACATATACACACATAGTATGAGAATGATAAATAAAACGTTTAATGATCTATACATTTTTTCACGATTTTAATGATCTACAAGTGTTTAAGAAATAATTATATAAAACTATATTGCCAGTGCAGTACATATTAACTGGTTCTATGCATTTATTTTTCATTCATTGTCATTCAAAATATTTCTTACCAGCTTTAATATTACAGCTTTCATCTGTCAGTTTAAATTTCTGATTTATTATTTGCTGTCAGGGCTCAGAGCATCAGAAATTCATTAGAATTAATTTTCCTAAGAATGACTGGCTCTGCATATGAAAAAAGTTTTAAGAACATTGGACAATTCACTTAGAAGATATAAGACAATTCCTGTTTCCCGTTTTTGCCATTATTTTAATCCCTCACCATGGCATCACTGTTTGAGATATCTAAAAAAATAATTTGCAATTTAGCGTCCTCAATAAATTAATTCAAAACAAAATAGCCAACTTATTTTTGGTTGTTGCTAATGACTACAAATTAGAAAGCTGTCTGGCTTCATGAGAGCAATACGTGTACCAAGTTTGGTGACTGTAGGTAAAACTACCACCTACCTCTGTCAAAAGTTGGCGCTATAGAGCCCCTCCTCCATGCCCATTTCTGAGGTTTTGCCAATAACCCTCAAGTCTGCTCTTGATTTTTATGAATTCTAAGCATGTTAAGTGTCTCAAAACACATGAGAAGAATATTCATGTTTAATGCACTGCCATGGCAACAATATTTAAGATATCGAGAATCCTTTTGCAGTTTTATATCTGCTCTGTCTTGACATTATTCTGACCAAAATTGATGCAAATCAGGTAAATATAAGATGATGATTTCAAAGCATTTTGAACATGACATTCTTCCTGTTGCCAGCTGGTGGTGCTATGTCTGTGAATCACAGTAGTCACATCCATGTGATTGGCCTTCTTCATACAGCTGAAGTTTGATCAAAATCAATCAATGTTTTTCTTTTTTCACCATAAATGCATTGCCTCACTACAGCCAAACTGTTTGAGGTATCAAAAATCCCTTCACAATTTAGCATCCTCCATGTTTTGTGATCATCTTGACTGAGTTTGATGGTGATTGCATAAATCCACTAAGATGAGTATTAAAAAGTTCACTGAATGCGTTTTTCAAACAATCCAAAATAGCAGATTTCCTGACATGCAGTATGAAAATGCACAGAGTTTCATATGTATATGTATATCAATATGGGTAATCCAAGGCAACATAACAGTGTGCCCAATACACAATAGACAATACAACACCCGACAATGAATTGAGGATCTTAAGTATACACTGATATGAACTAAAAGACTAACTGGTGTGATAATCAAATGAATTGCCATAGCAACTAAAGAGAGCAGGAAACTAGAACAAAGAAAATGAAATGAAACAAAACAAAAGGAAACAAAAGATTCATGGCAGTGAAAAATAAATGCACAAAAGACTGACAGTACCAAACACTTGATAAGTATAATTCTATGGAAAACAATAGGGGCCTGCTAAAACAACATACAAAAACCAACCAATATGGGAACAAACTCAGGCAAGGCCAGTGGGAGGTAAAAGCAGCCAGTAAACAAGTGCTCATAGAAAACACAAGAGACAAAAAGAACACATAGCAAATAAAATACAACATCAACCAAATGCTCCAACAGAAAACATGACACACAAGACAGACAGAAGAGCACATTGCAAGGAAATTGAAACTCAAGCCATGTGCTCATGACAGAAACACACACATATGACAAAGAGCATGAGGAACGGAAACTAGGCTAGGCAAACATGTCAGGATCCACCAGAGTGCACAGCAAGGAAGTCAAACCCTAAAGCCCTGTGCTCAAACAGGGACAAGACCCAAAGCATAAAAAAAGCATAGGTGTCAGGATCCTGTCACAAAACTATAAACTTGATGACCAAAGTAACATTCATTTTTTCTATATTGTTTTTGAATAATAATATATAAAAAACATGTTTACATTGTAATACCCAATGTCATTATACACATTTGTGTCCTCATAAACCATTTATTAAAGAGCACACACACACACACATCATCATCATCATCAGATGCTGTATTTCTACTTTCAAATATGTAAATAGCTTACATCATATGTGAGATTTAGTGCATCATTTCCTAAGCTTTTGAAATCAAACACTAAAGTGATTAAATGAAGAGAGAGGGGCACAGAAAAAGAGACCGATAGAAAGAGACAGATGATGAGTGAGGTTAAAATGGACTTGTTGTGCTGCTAATTACTGCAATTTTTAGGATGCAGGACATTGATGAGTGCTGTGTTCATTTGTGTTGGTGCATGTTGTGCACGTGTGTGCTTGGGGGGTGATTAAGAGCAGGATTAGCTGGCTGTCCTGAAGAGGGGGGCGGTGCATCAAGAGACCAGCCTGACCTTCTCATTTCATCCTCATTAGTATCTCATGTCAACACAACAGCGGCTCCTTAATCATTTGCTATCATCATTGGCTCTAGTTCAAACACACACAGACCGCTCCTTAAATTCCCTGACACAAATATAAACACACACACGGGGTAAACATAACTAATTTCCCCAAGAGCACGTTGGAAAACGGAAAAAAAAAAGAGTTGTTGGCTGCACATGATACACGTACAGCAATCAATGTTCTGATCATGTATCTAATGTCCTCCTGCCTTTAGATGTGTGTTATTACTGGTGTTGACTGTTGTGCTCGTAAACGGTAAGACCACAGCTCGTCTGTCTGTGTCAGAAAGTGTGCCATGGCTAGTCCCACGCAGGCCGCAGCAAATGAGCTCTATTCATTTCCACCCATCGGCATATGGCGGCCTATTGTTTGTTCTGGACAAGTGATGCTATTTGTTGGCATGTTGTGTCATTTCATAAATCCTCCTCTATAGACTTTGCAACCCAACAGGCCACCAGAGAAGAAATGAATGTAATACACCTCATAATTATCTTAGGTTTATATTCACATTCACATATGATTTAACATATAGCCAAGCATTTACAAGGAATTCAGTTATACTGACATACACTGACTTCTTCCATTATTGAGTGTCAAATATACACATCAAAACTTTTTATGGGCGATCTCACTTTCATATGAATCCCAATTGTCACTTGACAGTGATTTGAGTAATATTCATGCAGGTAGTCATAACTACAATTACTACAAAACGGGGGGAAAGCAAGCAAACAAACAGAGAGCTTTAGAAATTGGAACATTTTAAAACAAGGTAACGTATAATTTCAGGTACTAAATTAGTTATGTAGAATTTAATAGGAATATCTAGTATTTTTTTTATTATTTTATTTATTTATTTTTAGTATTTCTGAGTAACTAATGAAATTGACCTGAAATTGAATGGCCACATTGACCTTTTTTATTTTGTATTATTTATTTATTTATTTTTATCCAAAGCAACTTAAATATAAAGAACATTGCAAGCAATTTGACATACATCCAGAAAATACGTTATAGTACCAATTCAGTTTAGTATAATCTAGATTAGTGAACAAGATAGAGTTGAAAGGCAGAAAAAGGGGAGAAAGAGAGGATTCAAGTAGACTTATATTACTTTCAAATAATAACTTCTGATCTGATCTGATCTTCTGAAAGAACAGTGCCTTCTCTTGTCAATGGTAATAACTGAATACAGATAGATAAATAAGTAAATAAATAGTGATTGCTTTATGCTGTTTTTGTAAAGCAGAAGTCAGTGTATTAGTACTTTTCTTAATTTACTGCAGCAGGAATCCTCTTCTATGTTATTAAACAGGAAGCAGTATTGTTCCTTCCTTGAATACAGAACTTTCGCTTGGTCTTAGACACAAAGAAAAAAAAGAGTGTCTACACTGAGAGGGGAAGACTGATTAGACGTCTGTTCAACACCACTTATGACTGACATCCCTCATACATCCATCAAGAGTAAAAAGAAAATGTACAAGCACCTATGCTATAGTCATCCATACTGGCTAAGCCTGCTTTCTGCTGGTTTTAGATAGATAGATAGATAGATAGATAGATGATAGATAGATAGATAGATAGATAGATAGATAGATAGATAATAGATAGGTATGTAAATAAAAAAATGCAGAATATCAGCTGCCATTGTGTCTATAATCAACTCATTTATTCACGCATAAACAGTGTGTTTGTTGAACAGTTGGTCCCATATGTTTTGCGGACTGTCCCTGACGGCCTGCTCTGCCACTGTTCAGCTTCTCTTGTCAATCACTGTGTGATGGATGAGGTTAGAGGTCGCCAGATCCTCTCCCTAGAGTCCACATCTCTGACCTCCAGAGACAATGTCTTCCAATGGCTCCTTCAAAGCATGAAATCAGACTATCAGTGTTCAAACAGGCATGTAGGGTCTTCAGACAGACAGATATCTACATACACTTCTATATAAACTCTAGGATACAAAATTAGACTATTACAGAAATAACTCACTTAAACATCCAACTGTGGCTTTTGTAATGAATAACAACTTTTTTTGTCACACAAAGCTATCATATTGAATGACGTGAAGGTGAGTAAATGCTGAATGTTTAAATAGTCATTCATTCATTCATTCCTTCCTTATTAACATTGTGTGGGTACATCTAAAACACAGGCCTGAATAAAAGTCAAAACACAGGCCTGGATAAAAGTCAAGCTTTTACATAAACCAGACATTAATTTAAAGCACACTCACACACATGCAATAATAAACATTCGTAAATAACAATCAAATAAATACTATACAGTATATTATGTTTATTATATATAATCATATATAAACAATCATATAAACCTCAGATATGCGTATATGGACATACATCACCGTTATTTTCCTCATATATACGGAAACATTTTTCAACTCCTAACTTAATTAAATCACACATATTGAAGGTCATATTAACACAAATACTTCCTGGGAAATATGTATACTACTCTAAACTACAGTACTCTAAACTATACCATGTTTTAAGCCAATAAATGCACACAGCTATGTCTACAGCAGATTTTTGTTTTAATATGATACATTTACAAAGCCATCTCTGACAAATAAAACAAAGCCACCTCTTCTTTGACAAATATACTGCTTTTCTCATTCTTGACCAAGATCCCTAAGGCATATAATTATGATGTACTGCACCTACAAAGGATATCTAAGACATGGAAAGGAAATGTCAAGCATTTCAATAGCTGCTGTAGATTGTGGTTATTGGGAAACATAAAACCCCTTTTTCCCTTACTATTGCTTTTGTTTGTGGACAGTGTTACAAGAGACTGAAGATGAATCAGGTGTTGTCATGTGAAGCATGGTCACTCAGCTTCCACTCAAGGCATAGACACTTGGTGTTTTTATTATTATTATTAGTAAGTCGTATTATTATTATTATAAAGTAATAATATACGGATAAAAGTAACAGTCAACATATATATAAGTAAAAGTAGTAGTAGTAAATAATATAATAATAATAAATAATCGCAATCAGCGGTTCCGGGGCCAAGCCCAGAAGGGCTGTAGCGCAGCGCAGAGGCGTATAGCAAAATGGCAGAAAGGAACATACATGCAAAAAACAGATAGGTTATTTTTGAACTGGTGGTGCGCTATAGAGTTTGGTTCCTAGAGACCCCAAGTTTGGTCATTACTATTCCTAGGCCATCACTACAAGTTTGCCAAATTTCTCATTTTCCTAGTTGCCTTCATAGGGCTGCCATAGAACGCCATTGGATGAAATAATAATAATAATAATATAAAACATACGGATCATAGGGCTACGCCCTTCGGGCTTGCCCCTAATAATAAAATTATAAGAGCCCTGAGTAGGGACTTTAAGTAAATAAAAAAAAAAGTGGGGAAATAGTGAGGAGAATCATGTTGAGATGTGGGGAGAAGAGCAATGGGCTGTTGTAATGCCAAATTATAGCCTATTTTGCATAATAACATATTAACTATAATAACTGTACTAATATTAATTGTAAATTGATGCCCTACACTGATGTAAAATAAGTAAAATATGAAAAATTAAAGTAAAAAGGAAAGAAAGAAAGAAGTACAATTAGATCAACCAGTTCAAATATTTTTCCTTAATCGTTGACTTTTTGATAAAGGGGGTCATATACGTCCTCAATTGTTTTTTTTATACCATTTGCTAATTTTAAATCCGGAAACAAATGATCATTTAACATTATGCACAATGTTACAAAATAATTTGACTAATTGCATAATATTAAAAGGTTTTTTTCCTGTCTATTATTTGATTTCTAGGGGTTACGAGTTCAAATCATGTGTAAAGTATGTTTTATTATTATTATTATTATTCTGTTTTATTTATATGATAATTAAATAATTTATTATTACTAAAATTAGAGCTGTCTGTCCACTCAATACTAAACCAGGGCTACAATGTTTTGCATTTATTTTTGTAATTTTTTACTTGACACTGACAAAGAAAAGATATCGTAGATTATGCACCTTAAAGCTGTGTGTACTAGAGAACACTGGCAATAAAAACACTTTACAACTTCCAAATACAGACACAGACTGTTTAACATGTTCATATAAAACTACATTGCAGCTAAAGCATTAGAAACACACTTTTTGAGCCATCCACCAATTAATAGATTCGGTTTAAAGTCCCATGGGTACATTTTCACATTTGCTCTTAATTGAGAGTGTTTGGAAAAATCATTACTATATTAATGATTTAACACAAAGTAAGTAGCTGCTGTTTTCTAAGCAGAGGGGAAATGTGTTTCAGATCAATAATCACATAATATAAAGTTACTGTAATTAGGCAGAAACTTATAACTTTATTATAAATTATATTTAATTTGAATTGTATGTATATGAGATCCATTTGTTTACTAAATAAAACAAACAACAACAAAGGATGAATCTTGCTTTCCTCTTGTATTACTGCACACATTGTCAGTATATCAATATTATCAAATTGGTACACTATCACCCCAAAATAATAATCAATAACATACGAATAAAGCCAGCAATGGCAAACTTATGCAAATAATAATGTGTGTAAATATAAATTTAAAAATAAAAGATTTACAATAAAAAAAGAACACAACCTCACTAACCCAGCAATAAAGAGAGTTAAAGACGAACATCTGTTAGCTTTGTGGAGAAGTGACCCCTTTCAAAGCCACACAAATGCACAGAGAGACAGACAGTCAGACAGACGGGGGGGTTGATACTCAGGAATGCATTGTTGGCACTTTTGCTTGGCGTTGAAAGCGTGTCAGCCAAGAGTGCCGCCCGGTTACTCGACTACATCCTCCCAGGCTCTCGAGGACGCTGTGGCAGATTGCAGACTCAATTATTCCCCTGTCAGGTGATTATCCGGGGGTCTTAATGTAATCTTCTGTTCACACAGATAGGACATTTCAATTACACCCGCCTCCACCAAACAAGCTGCTTATTCAAATGGCCAGTCACCTCATCGCCACAGAACAATGTCAACTGTAAAAGAACGCCAGCTGAAGGCAATTACACATGTGTTCAGAGCCAATTATGATCACTCTCATGGTGGCATTTATGCCATGAACAAGGGAGTGTTTGAAAAAAAATATTTAATGACAATATGCTTGCTGTACGATTCCCGATGCCCCTTTAACCACCCCCTCCCCACTGCTGTTGTCTGTTCGTCCAAGCTGAGGATCATTAAATCTGATAGGAGCCCATTATCAGCCTGGCGAAGGGTTGTGCTGGGCCCGTGGAGAGAGTCAAATCTACTTGTGCTTTTACTAAAGCTGCCAACTGAAGCATCATTGTGTTTCAGCGCCACTGAAAGCGCTGTGCGGCCACAGCATCCATTAATATCTACATAGTGTGCTGATGTGCAAATGCCGGGGGGAGACCAGGGATAGCTGCAAAATCCTTGCCTTTATGTCTGTGATTCAGTGTTGTTGTTGTTTGCTCTGTTTATCTAAAACAAGCTTATAAATAATACAGAATGAAGGTTTTTGAAAATCCAAAAATTGCAGAAAGTTTTGTGTGAGGTGGTGTGTGTGTGTGTGATTGAACTGGCAAGATCACTCAGTTCCTACTCAAGGCATGTAGACACATGCAGGGATTTTTAACAAGCCTTGATACACACATGAACTGTCTTGAGGGACCAAGGGAAATGGCTTTGTTAAGATCGGCATCTAGTTGTTTCGGAACATTATATGGAGGGCAGATGGGTATCCAATACTAATATGTTGCATGGCCACAACGACTTTAATGATAACAAGAACAACAATAACAACAAGTTATTATTATTATTGTTGTTGTTGTAAATTCACATCCTGTGCTGATATATTGATGTTGAATGTATATGGCTCTTTACCAATGACCTGTCACGACTTGGGTTTTTCGAACATTCTACGAACTCAACATAAATATGTTTACCCCTTGCAAATATTATACAAAGTCATGGCTACATTTTTTCTACTCATTTATTCAGTGGCTCAGCACGTCAGCCGCAGGCCATATTGCAAAAAAAAACATTTGTAGCCCCCACCCCATAATTTTGACCTCTATCAAAATATTATGGTCACCTACCATTTCCCGCCATATTTACTACATTACTTTAGCAAACACAGGGCACAGCGGCCCAAAGTGCAAAGAAAGAAAAAAATAATAATAAATAAACATTTTATTTACAATTCCCGGGCCTTTTCTTTTGGCAAATTCAATCCACAATGTTCCTTGGTGTTTAATTTAAGGCTGTGTATTGTTCAGGGAAGAATGGCTACTTTCGATAGTCTTCGTCAAAGCGATTAAAATGAAAGAAAAAATCTAAACACGGTGCAGTTGCCGCTGAAGCTAGATTGTAATACAGTGTTGTGATAGTCGTTTCACTAGCTAGTTACCAACTCACACGTTTGTTTATTTTGTATTATTAATTATAATTATTTTATTTGGCCGTGGCAACTGCAGCCGTTTAAAAAATGACTCCGTTTAGCAGTAGCAATATACAATGCACACAGAAATGTACTGAGCCTGCTACATGACATGCAGACAATTTTATATATATATAAATATATATATATATAATATATATAATATATTATTTCTTTATTGTGGCCACAATAAAATAAAGAATTTGTTCCCTCATTTTAATTAAAAGGACCCACTTGGTGGGCCCCCAGTCACCCCGGCCCGCACGTGCATACCCTGCATACCCAGATGCTACGCCCTTGCTTTGATTATTAGGTGTCCTTGAGTTCAAATCCTTTTTATATTCTTAAACAAAATTGTCACTTAATACATTAGGAGTGGGGATTAATTTATATGCACTTTATTTTGTGATACCACTTGAACAGAGACTGATATAGAAGTTGCACATGCATATGCTCTAGAGAAAATTGCAAATTAAAACAGTAGAAAATATGTGCTAGAAAATGCAAACAGATTGTTCAACATTTTCTCAGTAAACAGCTTGGGAGGTTTGTAACACAAAATTGGCTTATACATAGAAGTAAATGGACAAAATTACAGTCTTGGCTGTGTGGTCAGACATGATAACATTAACATGACATCATTTTTATTAAAAACAAACAAAAAAACATTTAACAAAAGCTTGCCAGACTCGTTCTATGTATAATGTATATATAGATCAATCCACTTTATCTTTGCAAAGTGACTTTACAAAAAATGTTTTTTAAAATAGATGGTCCCAGACAGAAGAGGGGGGACACAGGTATTTATTGAACAGCTGCTACTTCAATGGAGAGAAGAGATGCAGGAGAACAGGTAAGTAGAGGTAAACTGAGTTTGTTCAACTTAGCTGAGGTCAGGGAATTAATCACAGTCTTTCTGATTTCCAGGAGCAGGTACACGAAGAGGACTGACGGAGGACAGGAACAACTAAGGACAAGTTTGGAGTCGGTAAACGAGCAAGGGATCCAGGTAAGGGATCTTGAGGTGAGATCGATGAGACTAGACAGAGTGGAGTGATGTGGAGACTTATATATATATATATTTATATATATATATATATATATAGTATATACATTTATCTTCATTATCAGAAAAAAATTCAAGTGATCACGCGGGTGCCTCCCTCTGAAAAAGATCACAGCCGTATAGAGTAAATCGTGGCTAGGTTTAATTTATTCGTTTTTTGTTTTATTTAGGCCTAAACAATGGGAGCGAAATTATACAGTGCCTCACATTTTACTAAAATAAAATAATTCATAAAATACGCAACAATTTCTTAATTAGTGAACAGATATATTTTTTCCCACCTAGTTCTCTGTCAAAATAAAGGACAGGTAACGAATAACAAAGGTGCGGCCTATGTGCGTGACAAAAATCAATGCTGGTTTATTATGCCAAAGAGCTCAATTTTGGTCTCATAGTACTTTCTACCAAGCCTTCTCTGAATCATTGAGATGTTCATTGGCAAACCTTAACGGGCCTGTACATGTGCCTTCTTGAGCAGTGGGACCTTGCGGGCGCTGCAGGATTTCAGTCCATTGCGGCGTAGTGTGTTACTAATAGTTTGCTTGGTGACTGTGATCCCAACTGCCTTAACCCTTGTGTGGTGTTCATATTTTTGTTCCTCAGCCAGTGTTCGTGGGTCTGGTGGACCCGCTGCATTTTTGGGTTTTTAATTCAAAACAATTAAAAAATGTATTTTAAAATACTCAACTGATGTTTACTTCATCCCAATTACAAGCAATATAAACAGCATATATGGTCAAAATTTGCCCTTTACCTTTGTTAGATCACATTTATGAATTAAAGTGCTACAACGTTGTGCGGGAATGGCAGGAGCAGAAACACATAGCTCACACTTACACTCACACTCTTACAGACTCGTTTATCTCTCTCTCTCTCTCTCTCTCTCTCTCTCACACACACATACACACACACACACACACACACACACAAACACACATACACATACACATACTAATAGCAGACCCAGATAATAGGAGAACAGAATGAAGGTACACAGGACTTAAAATTTCGACTCTTTTACTAGCTATCCCAAAACATCCTGCATGTAATATAAATGTGTGTGTGTGTGTGTGCGGGGGGGGGGGCCATCTTGCATGGAGCTCCAGACCGAGGCAGATTGATTGTTATTTTGTATTTCTTCAATTTCCGAATAATCGCACCAACAGTTGTCTCTTTCTCACCAAGCTTCTTGCTGATGGTCTTGTAGTCCATTTCAGCCTTGTGCAGATCTACAATCTTGTCTCTGACATCCTTTGAAAGCTCTTGGTCTTGGTGGTGGGAGAGGTTGGAATGGAAGATACAGATTTTGTGGAGAGGTGTCTTTTATACACCTAACGAGCTGGCATTAGGAATAACTTCTTAAAGTGACAGGACTAATCTGTTTTCCACATGGGCACATAACCAGTCTGTGGGAGCCAGAATTCTTGCTGGTTGGTAGCATCAATGTTGGTTGGATCAAATACTTATTTCACTGAAATGCAAATCAATCTCTAACCTTTATATAATGTTTTTTTCTGGATTTTTTTTTGGTTGGTATTCTGTCTATCCATTAAAATAAACCTACCATAAAGATTACAGACCCTTCATTTCTTTGTAAGTGGGCAAACTTACAAAATCAGCAGGGGATCAAATACATATTTTCCACACTGTACAGCTTAAATTGCAAGCAGCCCAGCATGCCCACGAATTAAAAATTATGACACTATTTACACAGTTTCTAGCAGGATGACAAGCATACCAGCCACCTCCTTACCTTGGCCATGCCACCAGGTCAAGCTCTTACTCAGACCATGTTCACTCTCCAAGGTTTGGCCAAGAATATTCCCAACCTGCTCCCTTTACCCAGGATCACACACAGCTAATTTTTCACCAAAATAATGGTCACCCTTTCCCCCTTCTTACCAGGATTATGTATCTGCTAGTCCCTTTTACCATTCCCACCATCCATTCTTTCCAGTCGAGTGCACACCCCTCCTTCCTCCTGATACCCGATACCCCACCTCCACAAAACTTCACCACCCTTCAGGCTCCTCCCTCTCACCAGGGAAGATTCTGCTCTCAGCCAGTCAGTTCTCCCTAGCAAAATCACAATTTGCATCACCCCCGCAATTAGAGGATAAATAATACCCCATCCCTCTTTTTCTCTTATTTTTCAGGTTTAATATTAAGACAATTTCAAGGTCAGAATAACCTGTAGTTAATTTGTATTTCAGGTGAGCACTATTTTCTGATTGTAATGATGTGTACTTTGTTGGTAGGGGCTGGCAGTATTACCTCTGTAACATTTTCTTGATGTTCAGGCACTTTAACGTTCAGTGCAGTCTTTGGTTTACCTTTACTTTTTTAACAGCCTCAGAAAGCCTTGTGAAATTTTGTGGAGAAATACTGGGACTGCTAGGCTGCTAGGATGTGTTCTGTTGCACTGAGGTTTTGACAGAAAATATTTTGTAGAGGGTTATAGAAATTAATTTTTTATTTCTGTATACATGTGTAATCACATGTGTAAAAAAAACTTTTTTTAAGGCTGGAAATAATTTCAGTTCTTATAATTATTTTACTTTTCTTTTTTTTTTTACATTACTGGGAACACTGGAAAATGGCAATTTGAATACAGTTGAAATAAATACATGTTCAGCATTAAGAATGTTGACCTCTCTTTTCTCAGGGTCAGTGTCTCCCTGATTTTTAGCGGCTGGGTGTCTGCAACACACAATGGGCCAGCTGCCTCTGGTGGTACATTAGGAGATCCAGCTGCATTCGGATCGTCACAATAGGCCTCATTGTGTTTTTCACATATGTTATGAAGAGTGCAGCATGCCGAGATAATTGTGGGAACCAGTGATATGTCCACATCGAGACGTTTTGACAGGCACCTCCAGCGACCTTTTAATCTACCGATTGCACATTCCACTGTCATTCTAGCCCCGCTTAATGTCTTGTTGAAACAATGCTGGTCCTCGGTCAGATTCCCAGTCTCCGGGTAACCCTTCATTAGCCAGGACCGAAGAGGATAAGCTGGACCCCCAACAACATGATGGGCACTTGAGTGTCTTGAAATTACAGCTGTTACTGAAGAGAAAAACAGTAGGGCTGGGCGACATGTCAAAAATATCGTATCGATAATCGCCTTTAAAAATATCGCAATATCTGATAATATCGTCTACCTAAGCCGCACCTCCACCTCCACCACGCCCCACCCCCGCCGAGACAACATTGTCGACATGCACCATAAACACACACCATGTTCAGTTTGGTCTTAATTATTGCCACAAAGTTTGGTTTTACTTTTCTTAGTTTGTGCTTAAACTAACAGAAATCATTAGCTTTGCTGTTATTTTGGTGTTGCTAATAATTTCCACTCTGTTCTTATCAAATTTGTGTTTGAAATTAATTTTGTTTTGTGAGAACTGTTGAGGAAAAATAATAGAACCCAATTTTAAGTTCATCATGGTGAAGTTGGACATTCTGGCGGTGATTGTAAGAATGATAAATGCATCCCAGGTGAAAAAGATGTAGTATTAAATGTATTAAAAATATACTTGAAATTCAAGTAGTATGTTTATAATACATTTGTATTCACAACATGCTTATTTGAAGTGCAATAAAAATATATTGAATTGCATTTGAATATATTTCTAAAAAGTATACTAGAAGTACTTTTGTATTAAATATATGCTTAGTTATACTTCTAAGAAATATGCTAAACAGAAGCATACTTTTAATGTATTTCTAAAAAGTATACTAGAAATACTTTGGTAATAAATATATGCTTAGTTACACTTTTAAACTATATGCTAAACACAAGCACACTATTAGTATATTTCTAAAAAGTATGGTAGAAATACTATGTTAATAAATATATTTTTAGTTACACTTTTAAGGAATATGCTAAACACAAGCATACTTTTAGTGACTTTTTAGTGTATTTACAGAAAACATACTTATGTTACCCTTACTTAAAGTATATTTTATGTCTACTTTGTGAGCATGTTAAGAACATAACAAAATGATTACACTTTTAGTGGGTTTTTAATGTACTTTATATTGCAGTAGGCCTACACATGGTTATATTTATAATTTTAATATTTGGAAAATTACAATATTTTGAAAAACATTTTTAACATTTACAATGTACAAACGTTTGTCAACTATTATTAAGCATTGCGATATTTAAAATATGTTGTTTAATATGTTGTTCAGTTTTACTTAAAAGGTTATGCTACTTTGGTTGATTAGGCTGTTGTTCATTACATGATACATTAATTGTAATAAGCTAGGTGTTTATAAATTTGTTCAAGCTTGACGCCTTTATTTTCTAATATATATTTCTGAAATTCCCACAAGGATTTCAACATCATATATGAAAAAAACCTTGCGTTTACTTTCAAATACTTTCAAATTAATTCAAACAACACACTGACTAAACCTGATTGGTTCCAGAGCCATTGAACGGCTCTGATTGGTTCGTATGATAATGAGCTCACCCCAGAGAGCTTCGTATATAAAATAAGATGTGCGTGCAAATGTCTCTTGAATGTGAATATAGTCTAAATTTAAACAGTATTATATAGAGCGGTCGCCGATCGTGTCTCTTTAGGGCACTTGGAGGAAACCATGCAATTCATATGGATTACTTTGGCGATGTTTTTTTGCGATTTCAACTTTTTAAAACGTGAACATCTTTGGTGAATGTTCATCGGAGGGACATAAATCTCTCCGATTTTTATTAAAATATCGCAGCTTTTTTTTTGTAGATGAACGAAAGTCTTAGATGGTTTGGAGCATCTTAAGGGTGAGTGATGACAGAATTCAAATTGTTTTGGGGGAACTATGAAATTAATTAGAAAATATAGCGGTATGTTCTTATTTTTTAGCAGCTTCTGCAAGCGTGTATGGCGTCTGGCTTTTGGAACCTCACTGTGACTTCAGGTAAGATTTAATTAACGTTATTTGTCTGTGCCAGTCATGTTTTTGACACATGCATTGGCAGAAAAAAAATAATAAAATACAATTAGTCATTATAACATGTACAACATTAACATTCTTTTATTTGCAAAATGAAGTTGAGTATTTATTTATTTATTTCTGATTTCCTGAACAATTTGGCTTCATTGTAATAAGGTTATTGATCTTTGAAAAACCATGATTATGAACATACAATTACTTTGTCTTGAGCTGATTAGCCAACTGTGGTAGTGTTCGTTGATTGGTGTTTATATTTGTTCAAGCTTGACAACCTTTTCGCCTTTATTTTCTAATATATATTTCTCATTACAGATAAGAACAAAGATTAAATTGTAAGAAGGGTTGCTTATATGAGAGCATACAGTACATCTGAAACTGCTGAGGCTGGGAAGGTTTTTGACTATATTACCGACCAGGTACATTGTTCTCAGCATACGGTCATTCTTAAAAAGAAAACAAATTATCAATCATCATTTGCTTTTTGTGTGTGTGTGTGTGAAATATTAACATTTGTTGTTTTTCAGATCAGCTGCTATAGAAGACAAACTGAAATCTGAGTGCAGAGACAATCAAAGTAATGGTAAGTATATTTTCATGTTGTATCACCTTTGTTATAGAGATTTTTGAATCCGGCCTATTGGAGGGTGATTTGGTCAATCTTGGAAGAAAAACGTTAGCAATGTGTCCATTCCAGCTGGCTAATTTGTGCTTGCTTACAGTCATTCATGTAAAAATCTGTTATTTAATTTTGTTTCTGTTTTGTTTTTTTCTAAAACGGCAAGGCTCTGGTGCAAAATAATGTATGCCTGGAGTCAGGACGACTAGGCTGTGCCCAGGTCTCCGGGACCTGCGATGACGCTCAGCTCCATCTGCGCCTTCGGATCCACCAGCTCTGTCTCCATCGGTCGGCCCCCAGATGTTGGCAGCCACACCATCTACATCTTGGCTCCTCGCTCCCTCGATTCCGCCGTGTGTTGTCAGCACTGGGATGCTCTGGGTCTGTGCCATGTGCCAAACACCATCTAAGCTGCCAGGGCATCATCGTCATCCTCCCATCACCATCCCTGCGACACATCCTGCCATCATCCCCGCACTTTTGCCTCTCACCACCCCTACGCCATCTCCTTGTCCACCTCCAAAACCCCCTACATCCCTCCCTATTCTGTTGCTTGAATTTTATCATCTTCAGTCTTTGCACACACACACACACACACACACAGCTATTCACTTATGCACTTTGTTTTTCAGTCTTTTTTATGTATTTTTTTCTTCAGAAAATTGCATTGTAATTTTTATTTATTAATTGATGTAAAATTCTGTACTTTTTAGTAAGGCTGGTATAACTGAAATGTTCTACAAATGGAAAAGATAGCTCTGCCATAGCATTTCAGTTTTTTTTATTTGTTTTTTATAATGTATTAAAATGTACTCGAGTATGTTTGTAGTAATACAAATATACTATAAACATACTTGTATTTCAAGTGCATTTTTAATACATTTAATAGTATGTTTTGTTTTTCACCAAAGTATACAGTATATACAAGCCTAGCAACCTGGTGGTCATTACTGTGTTTCACTCGCTGAGTGAAATTAAATGTGTAATACTGTACTTTAGTATTCATGTGTGAGGCACACATAACTACATATATGTTTAAACCGGCTTTAACTTACAGTAAACCCGATTTGTTATTCTTTAAACAAGTGCAAGAAGTTTATTGTTAAATTAGAGAAGCACTCACAGAAGTGCTTATTTAATGCAACAAGTCTTGAAGGACTGAAAGCACCACATTTTAAAAATGTGGGCAACTTCTTTGAAATAGGCAGACACTAAACTGCTTGAATTGCACTGGCATGCATTGGTTACCATGACAACAACTTGTCACAGGAAGCGCTAACTCCACATAGCACACTGGTGATGCCATGTTGTAAACAAAACACCTTAAGCAGCTAAGCTAACATGACTTAGCATAGTTTAATCTTAGGCTAAGCTACCAAATAGCTTTAACAATTAGGGGTTAGCACTCTTTACTTGAAGCTTTTAAATACAGCATGTGTGTATGCAGTGTGAAGTAATTTGAATTTAACCTAATCCCTGGTTTCGAATGTTTCACTTTCTCTTTCTTCTTTTTGTTCTTTTTCTATGTTTCCCCATCTTCAATTCGTCTCAGCAAATGCAACTACCTTAGATGTATCCTTCCTGAATGCTATTGCTCAGTTACTAGTTAATTAAATCTAAATTTAATTACATTTTAACTGTCTATCTAGAGAATAATTATTAAGTTATTGGGTGTTTTTAGTAACACAGTGAGTAACGCGCTACGGAGGGCGGGGCACACACATGGCATGGCCCNTATTAAGCAAGCAACATGCTTGTTGCAAGCTATCTAGTGTATTGGTAAGGATTTTTGTCTACGCTCACGCGGGTTGTCAGATTGAGGACACGTAACACAACGAGCACAAATGTCAATGGGAGACGGCCAACCTAGAAACTGATGAGTTGATTTGAGTTATTATATGCTGTTGTTATAGACTTTTTAAATGGATGCTGAAGCTATTAGGCAAGGTAGAATGTGATCTCTGATCCGTTCATTGCTCGCTTCTATGGCTGCAGTACGCTATGTTTGCTGCAAACTAGGCTGCCAGTTCTAGTGGGTTTTCTGCATCTTTTTCAGGTATTGCATTAAGGGGGCTTGCTGCTCTTCTTAGCTGCTTATAAATAAGAGCACCCCTTCGCTGCCTTCTCCCGTAAGTTGCTGCTGCCCCAGTCTCTGTTATTCCAGAAGGATATGCTTCTTTTAGAATGCCATCGGTTGTGGTTTGGGCGGTTCTGGCCTATCGTTGTGTTGGGGGGTCCGGGCCTATCGTTTGTGTTCGGGGGTCCGGGCCTATCGTTTGTGTTCGGGGGTCCGGGCCTATCGTTTGTGTTCGGGGGGATTATTGAGCTCTCCGCTCAGTCATGCAGGCTGAAGGGTATGGGCAGGGAGGTTTTTGCCAGAATCAGAACCATTACCGCCAAACCAAACGAATGCTATAGTATATATCCATTTTGCGATAGGGGGTACTGACATGAAATAAAGAGCCTTAGAATTTAGTTCTGGCAGGTCACAGTGAGGTCAAGCTGGCCTAAGATGATCTCAAATGATCACATCACCTAGGAATACGACACCTTTATCGCAGCATTCTCTATTATAAGAACTCTTTCAGTATTTGCAGTCAGTCTTTTCAGCTCGCTCCGGAGCAAATACCCTCCTTCATCCCCCGCTCCCCTTCGTCCACAGTCATGGCAATGGCTTTCTGATATTCCTGCTAAGCCCGATCTCCTTATCTTGAATAGGGTTACACTAAATATCATAAGAACATTAATGATAACGGCATTGTTCTTGTTTGTTGTACCACTAGGGGGGTTATTATGCTGCTCTCCATGCCATTCTGACACTCAGGGCTGCATGGCTATGGGCAGGGCGGTTTTTGCCCCGACAGAACCATTAATGCCAAACAAACTTTTGTAGTATCATCTGTGACGATAGTGGTCCTGACAGAAAACTCTGGATCCTGCCTTTTCGCCCACCAACAGCCAGAGAGCCACCACGGTCTCCCAGCCGTGAGTGGCAGGTGTGTGTTAGATTGTTCTGCACATTTGACGTCGCTCGCTGTTGTCTATTGGCTGGACAACAACGTTTCGATATAAAGGGGGGAAAAAAAAGTTTTTTATTTGTAGCGTCTGGACCAATCAAACACACAATATATATTTTGTTAGCTATATTTAACAAATACTCTGTAACACCCATCAGTTAACATTAGCAATATGAGGTACTATGGACCCTTCCCCCGAACTGCGTAACACTCAGTGATGGCAGAAGGCCTCTGGTTCCATGACAACTAATCATGATATCACTGGTTTTATGGCCCAAAAGAATGTGAGTAGAGAAAATCACTACCTTTTCCATAGGAAGAGACACGATGCACAGTAAAAATGGACTCTTCTCTATTTAATTAATAGGAAAACCTTTCTTTGAACGAACACGCATATCCTTCGAGTCATTGTGTATGTTGTCTTTGATATTTTTATACTGTTTTATGCAGGCTTATGATGGAACCACTCATTCCTGTCATCTTACCTATATGTAATCCTACCATGTTTAGTATCTATGAATTAATCTTCTGATGATCTAAACAAGCGTGTATATTAAATGTTGGGGTACATAGGCAATATATTAGTGTCATGAGAATCTTTAGTAATTTCGATTCAAATTCCATGTGCAAATTACCATGATTCCACACAAAGGGTCATAAAAACTCCCAAGTATCTCCAATCACAGCTGACACGCCCCAAGCGGTGGTTTGGTTGACTTCTGAGAAGATGAAGATGTGAGCTACAACGCTCCAGGACTTCCTAAGTTTTGTGCCAGGCCTTCAGCCTTGTCTTCTCCTTTCAACAAGATTCTCTGACTCAAATTGTTTCTTTTTCATCAACCAACTTCAGCATAGATCAACGTGAGCCTTCAGATTGCATCAAGTCTCTCTTTCAGACAGACGAGACGTGCAAACTTAGTTTTATTAATTGATACATTAAATATCAATTAATTTGGACTAAGAATCTGATGTTTCCTTCAGGCTGTAAATCTGCTGAATATGCAAATGGTTCCATAACTTCATATTCTTATTTCTCTCCTCTTTACTGCTTAAGCTTTAACCCTTTCCTATACCAACTTATTGCGTGTGGTGTGTTTGTGTGTGTGTGTACGTTAGACTAGTGTTCAGGTTTATGTAGTATGTAGACTAGTTTAAGTGTTTATGTAGTAAATAAAACCTTACTTGTATCACACTTGAAGTTGTTCATTGTTTGCTCATAACTGAAGTCCCTGATCATGCAGATTTATGCTACAGGCTCTGTGTAGAGTTGTACAGTAAGAAAAATATTTCCCTTAACCAGGAAATTAACGTTCTTAGAATTGACAGACAGTTGACAGTTGATCTACAGCGGATCTAAATATTTATAATTAATTATAACTAGTTATGATTAATTATTCATATTTCCCATGAGCGATCGCTAATGGACACTCCTAGATACAACCTATGTTGATGTTTGTGAAACAATTGAGGGGTTATATTAAACATGATAAATAAGTGAAGACAAGGGAAAAGTAAAAAATGAGCACCACGTAATAAGGAGGGAAGAGGCAACAACCAGGGAGAAAAAACCCAATATAAATTATATCTGTCCTTACCAGAAACTGTGGTTCACAATCGCTTGTAAGATCACCGAATGCCACCCCTTATGATTAAAATAATTAGTGTGGCTCTCAGGTGGATCAATGACTGGGATGTGGCTCCCGTTTATAGCCCACGCACACTGAGGGAAACCCCAGTGTTTCATAAATCCAAGAAGGATGGTTAGGAGCTCCTCACCTTCTGGCAGCATGATGTACTCGCGAATCATCTCATGTCACACGACATGGGAAAACTCCCGGACTATTAGGCATACTGATGCGTCACTTATGCCAAACAGATGTGCCAGTGTTCGATAACCAGTTCCTGTCGCAAACCACCATATTCCAACTGCAACATGCTTCTGCACTAAGATTGCCTGGCGAAAGTTCGTATCCTCGTAAGAGAGCCTTGGTGACAACCACTCACACAACATATTAAAAGTTTCTCATCTCATACGAAAATTGCTGACTCACTGTTCCTGACGCCAGGTTCCAAGAACTTGATCCCACCAATCTTGAGACCTTTGCTGCATCCACACATCTCTCTGAACTGATGTAGCAACGATCAATGCTACATTCGCCCAGGCTGCAACAGCTATCCTCTTTTTTTTCTCCGCCTTAAAAGAGCATTGTTTTGCTGACCTTTAACCTGTTGAGTGGTATGGTCCCACATATCGGATTTTTATTTCCGTGCCCCTGGGAGTACGGTCACACATATGGGATTTAGAACGTTCGGTGACGTCTCATAAATGCCAAATTCAAACTGTGCTTTCGAGCTTTGGCTGATGCTGAGCCAGAGAGAGATGTGCACTGCGCTTGTCATATTATCACAACTATGCAGTGTTTTTAACCACGTAATATTTATTTTAGGTTTCAGACATTTAAATACACATGATTACTAGTAAAACAATACATTTAGAGTTTGATGTTTATGGAAGCAGCAATATAACTTGCTGAAGTGTTTTATTAATATCAGATACACATAGTGTAACTAACTATAAAGTTCACTCTATTCTTCTCCCAGTTCACCGGCCACTTACATGTATTTCGGGAGAAACTAATACATTTGCGTGCTTTAAATCCGACTGACATGACTCTCTGAACTGCAGAGCGACTTACAAATGAGGACAATAGAAGCAATCAAAACTAACAAAAGAGTAACAATATATAAGTGCAAATGACAATGTTCAGTTGAATATTGCACTGTTTTTACTTCCTTTTCCGGTCAGTACGTCTAACTTGTGTTGTTTCGCTATGTATAGAGTAAATGCAGATATCGGATACGGGTCACTTTTAAAAGAAGATGTAATATCATCAATAATATGATGATAATCCATAAAATTCTGTTTTAGACATGCCATGTGGTATCTGGTTTGAGGTTGGCATCTTGAGCTAAAGCGCAAAATGTAAACTATGTTAGTGGTTTAAAAAGATTAATGATAACAGAATTGACAATGAGTAACAGAGTCAAATTTTCCCTATCACATTTGGGTATTTTGCATTATTTTACATTTATTATGTATTCATTTTACTGTAAATTATACATTTGTTATATTTCATTCCAGATTAAGGAAAATAATAGGTAATAGGATAGGTAAATGAAGCTCTCAGCAGCAGAAAGGCAACGGCAATACAGGGCATGGTGAGATGCCGACCCTGTAAGGAAGGCAGGAAATTTGAGAAAAGACAGAGATAGATGGCACACAAGGAAAAATGCAGGGCAGACAAGCAGAGTGGACTATCTAGGTGAAAAGGGAGAAAAGGTACAAGCGCAGGTATTGGAGAGAAGCACAGCAGAGGTGCAGAACAATAAGGCAGAGACTTGTAGAGATGACACCACCACAAAGTCCTGAACCAGACGCTGAACCACAGATATCCAGGTAAAATTAGGTCCAGGAGTAGAATGTCATGTAGGTTGTGTAGACACAGGTAGATTGAGGAAAGTTAATTTATTTGTTAGGACTGTCAGCATGATAGTATGTAACATACAGCCGACTAAATAGCAATAAATAGCATGATCTCGTGTTGTTTTCGACCAGTGCAGTACATCTTTTCCATCACCTTTAACCACATATGATTATCCAAAATATAAAAAGGAGAAGCCTAAAAAAGACCATATGCCTGGCCCCACTGTGAGCTATGACGTGATAATTGGCCCAAATCTTGGTCAGGGGCGTAAAGTTGGGCCCCGACGGCCTAGGACTGAAATGCAGGATTCTGAATGTTATTGTTTTCAAGGGAAGATTGGCAGCTGTGCTACAAAGCAGAGCGAACAATGAAGTATTAATTTGCTATGGAACTTATGGTACCATCTAGTCTAGCAGCACACAATAATACAACATCGGACGTGAACGACGCGACACGTTGAGTTAAAGCACATGGATAAACACTAATAGTAAACGAATGTCGCATTCTATTTCTGGCACACTACAAGCGCTTGCGCTACCCTTACGAAAATTAACCATGGTTTTACTACACTAACCATAGTTTAACCATGGCATTTGTAGTAAAATTGTGGTTATACAAATGTTAATCAATACGCCAAAAACATGGTTACTACACTTTTTACTATTACAAAACCATGGTTAATTTTATATCGACAATCTAGTTACTGGAAAAATGTATATGAAAAGTTTGCTTTGAGGAATCCAGTGTAGAGATTAGGATATGGCAAAACATTTTCTTTTGAAAGTTTCAGCTCATACATCTTTGGTAAACTCGTCTAGCCAAACTCCGACCAAGAGCGCCTCAGCTCAGTGCCCCTCTTTCAAAAATATTGCTTCCAGCACCCCCGATGCTCTCTGAATGCACTAGAACGCGCTTTGTGAATCAAAAACCTTAATTTTTCGTTTTGGTTTTATTGTATTTTCATTTGGTGCATTTGAACGGAGTGATAAAAACTAAATTAAAAATATGAGAAAAACATCTGAAATTCATTTATTATGCCCAGGAGAAGGTTTAAATATGCGATAAACTACTGATTTATTTGTTTTTCTGTTTTGAAAATAAAAACGAGAAAATGAATTATACGACGGTACATGGACCGTAAAGGCTTAATTCACCCAAAAATGAAAGTTCCGTAGTAATTTGCTCACCGTCAGGGGCGGACTGGCCATCTGGACCTTCTGGAGAAGTCGACCGTCTGCTTGGCTGGTTCATCATCAAAGAAAAAGTTTCAGATTAAGTGACATTGACGGCCAAGAAAAGAGGGCGCTAATGCAATCTTTTTTGCTTGTAATAAACCGAAACTGATGCAAAGGAGAGTGGACTCGTGATGGCAAGCAAAAAACGTAAAGGTAAAGGCGAAGTCCTTAAAGACTGGAAAAAAAAGTGTAGAGACCGACGCTACAAAATGCAAAAAATAACCGATGTTTGGCAATAGTGCTGTCAGCAGCAGTGCAACTGCAGGAAGCTGTAGCCCTAATCTTGAGATGCAAAATAAATTAAAATCAAAACAAAATTTTAATTCACTAATTTTATGATTTGTTTGTTAAATACATTTAAAAAAATAGCACCACCTCTCTTGCACATGATATTCATGTGTTTTGGAGCAGCTCAAAACATCTCTCATCGTGCTGTGTGAAATACAGACTGAACACCAGCACAAAATACCCGACCGCTGCATGAGCATATGATACACAAGCTACAGCTCTTTGCCAGATAAAGCAAGCCAGTGTTGCGCAAGTCAAGTTTTAATACAGACATACAGAAGCCGTACAGGCGCACGTGTATCCATGCTTATTACTGATCCGCAAACAAACCGTGTATTTGCGCTCTCGGCGCACTGATCACTAACATCATATTTCTGCGTGAACACAGTTCAGTATACAGGTGCATCTCAATAAATTAGAATGTAGTGGAAAAGTTCATTTATTTCAGTAATTCAACTCAAATTGTGAAACTCGTGTATTAAATTAATTCAGTGCACACAGACTGAAGTAGTTTTAAGTCTTTGGTTCTTTTAATTTTTTGATTTTGGCTCACATTTAACAAAAACTTACCAATTCACTATCTCAACAAATTAGAATATGGTGAGATGCCAATCAGCTAATCAACTCAAACACCTGCAAAGGTTTCCTGAGGCTTCAAAATGGTCTCTCAGTTTTGGTTGAGTAGGCTACACAATCATGGGGAAGAATGCCGATCTGACAGTTGTCCAGAAGACAACCATTGACAACCTTCACAAGGAGGGTAATCCACAAACATTCATTGCCAAAGAAGCTGTCTGTTCACAGAGTGCTGTATCCAAGCTTGTTAACAGAAAGTTTAGTGGAAGGAAATAGTGTGGAAGAAAAAGATGCACAACCCACCGAGAGAACCGCAGCCTTATGAGGAAAGTCAAGCAAAATCGATTCAAGAATTTAAATGAACTTCACAAGGAATGGACTGAGGCTGGGTCAAGACATCAAGAGCCACCACACACAGACGTGTCAAGGAACTTGGTTACAGTTGTCTTATTCCTCTTGTTAAGACACTCCTGAACCACAGAATATGTCAGAGGCGTCTTACCTGGGCTAGGAGAAGAAGAACTGGACCTTTTGCCCAGTGGTCCACAGTCCTCTTTTCAGATGAGAGCAAGTGTTGTATTTCATTTGGAAACCAAGGTCTTAGAGTCTAGAGGAAGGGTGGAGAAGTTGTAGTCCAAGTTGCTTGAAGTCCAGTGTTTAGTTTCCACAGTCTGTGATGATTTGGTGCAATGTCATCTGCTGGTGTTGGTCCCTTGTTTTTTTTGAAAACCAACGTCACTGCACCGTTTACCAATAAATTTTGGAGCACTTCAATGCTTCCTTCTGCTGACCAGCTTTTTGAAGATGCTGATTTCATTTTCTAGCAGGACTTGGCACCTGCCCACACTCCAAAAGCACAAAAGTTGGTTAAATGACCATGGTGTTGGTGTTCTTGACTGGCCAGCAAACTCACCAGACCTGATTCACCATAGATTATCTATGGGGTATTGTCAAGAGGAAATTGAGAAACAAGAGACCAAAAAATGCAAGTGAACTGAAGGCCACTGTCAAAGAAACCTGGCTTCCATACCACCTCAGCAGTGCCACAAACTGATCACCTCCATGCCATGCCGAATTGAGGCAGCAATTAAAGCAAAAGGAGCCCCTACCAAGTATTGAGTACATGTACAGTAAATTAACATACTTTCCAGAAGGCCAACAATTCACTAAAAATGTTTTTTTTTTATTGGTCTTATGAAGTAGTCTAATTTGTTGAGATAGTGAATTGTTAGGTTTTTGTTAAATGTGAGCCAAAAATCCTCACAATTAAAATAACCAAAGACTTAAACTACTTCAGTTTGTGTGCATTGGATTTATTTAATACACATGTTTCACAATTTGAGTTGAATTACTGATATAAATGAACTTTTCCACGACATTCTAATATATTGAGATGCACCTGTATTCATGTAGTTGTCAAAATTATTGTACAGCAAGTGTTTTATAACAGATGCTCTCCAAAGAAGCGTGTTTTTGAGAAATTTGTGAGGATCAATGGTGTTTATGTACATATGGGCATCAAACACTTCAAATTCGCTTATTCTGACAGAGGAACTGTTCACTGATGACGTCGAGGTGCCTTCAGATCGCTGAGTTTCCACACATTCAGAATGTTTTAATTTTTCATTTGCATTTTGGTGTGTTTAGTGATTCTGAATGGAATTATAATAGTTTATATGCAGTCCTTTGGATTCTCCCTGTGATCTTGTTTGGTATGGCAGGTTGGCTTGTGCTTATTTGTTAAACTTACTGTATAATTGAGCTTTATGTACATTCAAGTAATAAGTTGTAAAAAATATCTGCAGTGATGTTTTTGTAAAGCAGTTTTTAAATAATTGCATGGAATTGAAAAGTAATAACACTAGAATACAAAGGTTTTGTGAATATAAGGTTTGGGGGCCTTGCAGTATTTATTCAGAGAGGAGGGGGCCCTCGGAATAAAAAAAGGTTGAGAACCACTGCCCTAGTCCGAACGTTCACTGCTATTTCACACACACATACTTGCATTTGTGGTTTATGGGGACTCTCCATAGGCGTAATGGTTTTTAATCTGTACAAACTGTATTTTCTATCGCCCTACACCAAACCTACATCTAAACCTATCCCTTACAGAAAACTACTGGCAATTTTTGAATTTCCTTTTGTTTTACGGGGACACAGGAAGTGTCCTCATAAACCATGTTTACGTTGTAGTACCCATGTTGTTATACACATTTGTGTCCTCATAAACCATATATACCAGTAGACACATATATAGATACACACACACCACACACACACATTTTATGTTGCCTATTGATTGATGTTTTTGCTCCTTAGGCTTTTGGCTATGTTTGTATGGTCATAATGTGTAGTACATTTAGATAATTGCTTTTGTTGTTATTGTTCTCATGTGCTCATCTCCCAAACCGGAAAAATGTTTGCGTTTCATTTTGCCAATTTTAGAAAAGCCTCAATGATAAATTATGTCTAATTGGATGGAGCAATAACCAGTGTGCATGAGGTGATGCCCCAATGACAGGTAAGATTATCCAAAGGCCAGAGGGGGACAACCTAAGGCAGGGCTTCACTGCCACTGGGCACCTGGCCAGGAAGGGAGGTGTGATCTGTGAAAGGGAGTGGATGTGATGCTTCTTCCGAGCCAAGAGCATCAAAGAGGGGACTGTAAGAAATTATAATCTGCCTCGACCCAGCTTCCACTCCAAATTGTGTATTAAACTATGCTTATTTCCCAAAATGGCTTAATTATTATAAAGAAGAAAAAAGTAAACAGTTATGTTGTCTGCAGATCATTTGGAATGATTACATCTTGAGCAAATGGTGACCAATTGTAGAATGGGAGCGGTTGTGGGACACAAAGAACCATTTCAGACAATTAGGTGTTAGTCAGCTGCAAATATGGCTTGACCCCAAAAAATTCTAACAAAAGGTTTCTCAGCTGTTTTTTGTAGTATTAGGTGTCCTTAATAACATACTAAAAGTTTACCAAAGTTTGACTCCAAGAAAGGCCCCATTTTCAAAATGGCGGCCGTCAGGTCCTTAAAATGACCATTACTCCTTTGTATTCCTCCTAGACCAGGAATACTGGTGCCTGATACATGTTTTGGTCATGTAATATTCTAATTAGCATATTTGCACGATAGATAAGTGATTACAAGTACAATTATATGTTAAAGCAATTGGTTACAAGCATATTTATGCGAAAAATAAGTACAATTTCCCTTAAGTAATTGTATATTTCTCCTTTCTCATATCGTTTTGCCTAGTGTTGGTAGTTTCTGTGGTTCATAACCATTCTTTTGATTCCAATAAAGAATAAATAAATTAGAACTGTGTGGTACTGTAAAATTAGTCAAAACAGGGCTGCCACATGAAGGGTCAGTACTGCTAACCCCTTTTATTTTTTTTTGTTTTATTTTTTTAAATATTTTTGTGTTTAGTTTTTTTTGCCTTTTGTTTTTTATATTTTTTTAATACTTTTCTTATTTATACATACCTTTTTCTATTTTCTTCAGTTGTTTCCTCTTATTCTGGTTTATTTTTTATACTTTTTTGCACTGTGACCGTCACTAGATTTACCATTAGTTGTCACACTCTTCCTCCCATAGAGGTTGATTATAGTGATTCTCACAATTCCCAACTTGACATGGTCCACAAGCAGGAATGCATGGTAATGGTCCCGGTCTAGCCGCTAGGGCAGCCATGCACCGGGTGTAGTGTACGGCATCGGGATTCTAGTGCAATTACAGATGAACTCATCCTGCAGTGTACCAGCTCTCTGCGCGCAAGTTATGCACGTCTAATATACCTGTTACGGATGGGGGGGGGGTTAACTCACTTAAGAGAGATAATCTACGCAGAACCGGTTGTCCACTACAGTATATCCCATCGCCAATCGGACTACCACTGCCTGCCGTGTAACACATCAGGGCGCACTGTCCTTGCAGGTCGGGCCAAAATATCCACTGCGCGGGGGATACACAAAGTAAACGCTCTGTCGGACAGCTCTGGGTGTCTGTGTACTTGAGGACTCAGTTGGAGGCAGATGTTCTGGGGTAACAAATGATTTGGCGGTAACGATTTTCTTGCTAAAAAGGTTGTAGCACAAAGAGGCAAGTGAATTCTGCCAAACAACACTGCCGTTGCCTTGGTCCCATGGTCCTCTATGACATTCCTTGCTTGATGTGGGAGCAGAAACACATTTGCACAGGACTGGATGGTTGATTCACCATTCACAAGTTTCTGGAATGCAGTCTGTTTGCCAACACTAAAAATGCGTGAAGTTGTATCACATCCTGTGAAGGCGTGAATAAACAGCAACTGGGAACACAAGTCACTACCCAGGACTTGTTTCATCTCACTGATGTTGTACACTTTAGCAGCGTTGGACTTGTCTGAACGAAAATAGAGGCCTCTATTGTTCGTCCCAGCATAGTAGAAGAGAAGAATGAGTAAGTCTGTATCCTCCCCTATCAAGGTTGTGGGCTGATGTTCTGAGGCCTTGACTGCAGCTTTGACAATGTCCACGTCTGCATCATCTGATGCATTGATAACAGTGCAGCCCTTCTTCTCCAGCTCCTCGGTCATAAGATTGATAAGTCCTTGTTTGTTGCAAGATCTGGAAAGGAAATCATCCTTTCTTCCCACAAACTCAGTCTCTGCATTGAAGTTAACGATGGGGTGAGTGTTTTCACCACGTCTCTGATGCGTATTGTCTTTGATGGAAGGACCTTCGCTATAACCATCAAAAACGACTGTTGCTTTACCATAATGGCATATGGTAAAATCTGCATATGACTGTGCAATGGCACCGTAACTGTCACCCTTTTTCTATGCCAAGCGGTGAACCAGGGAGCCACCGTCAAGGACATAATGCTCAGTTGGTGCGATGGAATCCAGGACAGATTTGTTAGATTTCTTGCTTGAGAACCCAGTGACTGCCTGCGCTAGTTGGGGCTTGTTGGCTTTACGGAATATTTCCTTGCCTTCGAACAGGGCTGCAGGAAATGAGCAGAGCTCATAGCTCATTACATCTTCCAGTGAAAACTGTTCAGTTTTCGACATGATCAGGAACCATTGGAACAGCAAAGCAGGATCAATGGTTCGGTCTTGGCCAACTTTGATGGTGGAGTCATCTGCAAGGGTTTATGCCCGGTCTTTCCGTTTGAAGGATATTCCAAAAATGGGTTTTCCAATCATCTTTTCAGTTATCTCATTGCCAACAGTCTCAAACTCATGCACATTCACCTCCTCTTTGGCAACAACACCAGTTACAATGTTTGTTAGAGATGTAGCGAATTTAGCTCACAACAGGAAATATGAATAATTAACCATAACTAGTTATAATTAACTATTCATATTTTAGATCCGCTGTAGATATTAAGCTGACCTCTCAGGGCAATTGTCTGTCATTCTAGAACGTTAATTTCCTGTTAAGGGAAATAACTTTCTTCATGTACAATTCTACAAAAAGCTTGTAGCATAAATCTTGCATAATAAGGGACTCTGGTTATGAGCAAACAATGAACACGTCAAGTGTGATACAAGTAAGGTTTTATTAACTACATAAACACTTAAACTAGTCTAACAGACTACATAAACACATAAACTGGTCTAACATCCTACATAAACACATAAACTGGTCTAACATACACATACACACACACACACACACATACAGTTGGTATAGGAAAGGGTTAAAGTTTAACTCAGTTCAGAAAGAGGCATAAAGAATGACATTTATGGAACCATTTGCATATTCAGCAGATCTAAGCCTTCAGGGATACGTCAGATTCTGAGTTCAAACACACTTTTGTAAAAAGGTGTAAGTGATACCTCATGTATCATTTAATAAGGCTAAGTTTGATACTTGCGAGTCTCGCCTTGTTTGAAAGAGATCCTGATGCAATCTTAAGGTTTCCAGCTGATCTTTGCTGAATTTGGGTCGATGAAAAAAAACAGTTTTGAGTCAGAGAATCTTGATTAATGGAAAGATAGCCGAAGAAAGGCCTTCACACTGCTTGGGATCCTGAATCGTTTTTCCTCACATCTTCTTAGATCTTCTGACCGAACCACCGCTGGCGTGTCACATGAAGTGTGGCCTTTAAGGTCGGAGAAGATCCCCCCTTTCAAGAATGGCTGTCCAATGAGAAGAGAGGAATTTCCTAGCGAGGTGGCAATTGCTGGAGGTTTACACTCTTTGTGTGGAAACATTGAACTTAGTATCTGGAACGTGCGTCGAAAATACTAAAGATTCTCAGGACACTACTATATTGCCTATGTACCAACATATAATATACATGCTTGTTTCTATCATATGAAGGCGAATTCATAGATATTAAACACGGTATTTGTAAGGTTATATGAATGAGTGGTTTATCGTAAGCATGAATAAAATATTCTATAATACAACAGATTAATACAAAACAGCAATACTATACACAATGGCCTGAAGAATATGTGTGTTCGTTCAAAGAAAGGTTTTCCTATGAATTAATTAGTAGAAAAGTCAATTTCTGCTCTGCCTATTCTATGGGGACAAAGCGTGGGTTATCCTACTCACATTCCTGGGGGAGTCATAAAACCAGCGATATCATGATTAGTTGTCATGGTAACCAAGGTGGGGGATGGTGTTCAGCAGAATCCGGCATCCAGTTTATTGAGTGATGGGACTGTGACGATTTGTTAAGTCTAATGAATAATTGATTTTGTTAAATCAAATGAAAAATTGTGATTTTGATTGGTCCAGACGCTACAGAGAGGAGTCTGGAGAGAATGGTGTGCAAATGCTAAGCTTTTCCTTGATCTTTTCTAGATCAGAGTGATCTCTTTTCATCCTTGCTTCTGAGGGTTCTCGGTGCTGCTCACTGGTCATGTAGGTGAGGTCATTGAATTCCTGCATGGTGTTGTTGTATTCAGATGTGATGGGTGTAGATATGGTCCACAATGCTCGCATTACTTCAATCATTCCACTTCCATGGGTCAAACCTCCACTGCTTTTTAAGGATCGCATCAATGTCTGCTCGATGACAAGGTCAGAGCTAAGGCCTGCCCAGTACTGGTTGCTGCGACAGGATCACATGGAAACCCCTGGAAAACTTGTCATGTACATCAGGGTGTCTGGTCTTGAGTTGGCACATTTCTTGGAGGTAGAAATATGCTGATTTCAGGTGGTTGTAGTGCCCAGCGGCGGCAAATATTGGCAGACAGTCCAACATTGCGCGCAAGTGCATCTTCCAAGATCCTGTACGATCTGCTTTGATTAGAGCTCGGGCTGTCTGCAGCATCTTCTGATAGTTTACCCACAGCCGGCTGGTTTTTGACCTTGTGCTAAGGTCTGCCCTCTTCGTGTCCACCTTTTTCTTGATTTGGTTCAGCATATCTGATGCTGCAGCACTCTCCAAAGTTGTTTATTTCATTACCATGAATGAGTACATCTCTCCAGCTTGGTTCCACAATAACTCAACTGAGTCATCCACCCCCCCCCCCCCCCCCCCCCCCCCACCCCCCCCCCCCCCCCCCCAAAAAACCCCCCCCCCCCCAATCCTGCAGCTCGGACCCAACCGGTGATTTGAGACATCTGTCCACCAGCAAATGTCCACGAAAAGCTCTTTGCACTGACTTTCCAGTCATCATGTGCTGGACGGCATTTGATCCATAGACAACTTCCATAATGTTCCTGAGTCCTGTGCCTTCCATCTGTGTGCCTATTGCATAAAATACAACTTAACCACTGATTTCTAGTTGTGTCCTCTTTTGGAAGGCCAAACAAATTAGTTTCGCTTTCACAACGAAACACACAGCGTCACACACGGTGGACTTGAGAACGGCCCGGCCAGCGGATTCGACGAAAGAGCATCAGCAGGCTAGAGTGAGCGGAGGCTGGCTTGAGTGAGCGGAGGCGGGCGGGCTTGCGTTAACCACATGTGACGACACCGGGCTGGACTCCGCTTCATCCACTGGTAAAGCCGATCCGGCGATCCACAGCGCGAAGTTGATGTAACGTTATTTCCTTAGCGACCAGCACGGATCAGCTCTAGGCATGACAAAGTGGATATCGTCCTCTTTTGGAAGCCAAACAAAGTAGTTTCGCTTTCACATGAAACACATTTCTCCACTACATGGCTGCAGCGGCAAAAATACTACAGCGAGAATTAAAGTTACACCTTCTTTCTTTGCATAAACATTTGCGTTATGCAAATCTTCCCACACGTGACGATTTAAACGAGAGGGCGTTTTCGGAGGTCGTGACATGTCGGTTAAGGGGTCATATTATGCGTGTCAATTTTTCCTTCTCTTTGGAGTATATCACGCTGATTGTGCATAGATTAAGATCCTGGAAGTTGCAAAGCTAAGTCTCAAAACCAAAGAGATATTCTTTTTTCAAAGTTAAGACTCTGCCACGCCCCTAAAATGGCTCGTTCTAACACCCCCACATATCTACCTCACTATATGAAAATATTTGCATAATGCCGCCCAAAATGTTCACGCAAAGAAAGGCGTGTTTCAGTACCGCGGTAGTGGTTGAAGCAGCATTTCAGGGAGACGCTGTGTGTTTCTAGGTGAAAGCAAGAGCACTTTATTTGGCCTTCCGGAAGTTGATGCATTTAGGAATCTTTAAGATTATTTACAACAGAACATCAATGCATTTTATGGACAACCGTTTTGTGAACCTAGGAGAGGAGATAATTCTAACTTTGCTATGACAATCTGGAGCTTCGGATCAGCGACTGTATTAGTTAAGTATTTGCTATTGACGTTCAAATGCGGAGTTTTGCGCAGGGTGTGTGTGTGTGTGTGTGTTTGTGTGTGCCTGCGCGCGTGTGTGTGAATAGAGAGAGAGAGAGATAGAGAGAGATCACGTGGAGTCAGCCGTCTTAACCATGGCTTGTGTACTGCACACATACCAGCTCCATCACTGTGTCTGTCACGTGACTTTGTTCCCCTTTCGGGCTCTGTCTTTACATTTATTTTTGAAAGATGAAGCTCGCGATTATGGTGAGGGGCGTTACATTTCCGACGTGTGCTTGTTGTGCATCACAATGCACTGGGTCAGCTGGGCAATAAAAGCAGACTGCTGTATTGTCTTGATTACTTAATTTAGGGAATTAATTATTCTTAATTCATTCAGGGTTTGAAAGGACTCGATCTGAAATTCTAAGTCCACTGATTAACTGTTTCAAATTTCATATTTACACTTTTCAACGTCCGTCCAGCGAGACTTTAATATCATGTATCATGATCTGACTGGTATTCTCTTGGCCCACGCGGATAATACGTCTTATGATAATTTGTTAGCTCTTAGAGAGGTAACGGATCTGTGGCAATGTTTCACTTTAAAATTATACGACACCAGACAAGTCTTTATAAATTAAAACAAATTTTATTGGCTATTCTAGATTACATCAAAACTAAGCTAAAACACACATACGCACACACACACATATACAGCGCAGAAATTGAAGAATGAGTGTACCGATATTGCATTATTTTTCCAGTTCTAACTCGTTTTCACGGTGGTTAAATTCACTTGAGATAATTCACAAAGCAGATTTTTGTCTTAAGTTTACTGCTTAAAATCATCTCAGTGTCAGTTCCGCAGATAGAGATTTTGTTTGTTTACGTGCATTGTTCTTTGGTGCAGCTGAAAAGCTGAGTCGTTCCTCGTGGCTACTGGAGGGGATTCCGTTGCTGACAACAGGCTTCCTGGATGGCTGCTGCGGTGACGTCATGACGTCCCTTTTGGGAGATCCCTCACTGGATTGGTTGCTTTCTTGATGACGTAGAGGCTTGAGAAGTTCTGCTGAAACGTCTGAGTTTGCAAGGCTTTAAGTTCTTTGAAGATCGCGAAGTGTCAACTGAAGTGTTTGAGTTCTGGAGTCTCGCTTGTGCGATGTTACGGCGTGGGAGCGCTTTTGTCGCGCTCACCAAGGCGAAAAGTCAAAGGTCTTGAGAGAGAGAGAGCGAGCCTGAGCGTAAGACTTGGTGTCCTTTTAAGCCGGCTGACTTTGTCCGCCACAGGTCTTGTCCCAAGTCAGATGGTGGCTTAGCCACGCCCCATACTGTTCCTTATCATGCATGAATCGCATACTGTTTGTGGGGAACAGGTTTTGTTAATAACTTCTATAGAGTGTCGTACAACACACACCGTTCACAATAGCGGCTTTTCACTCATTTCAACATTCTGCATTTGTCGTGCCCATTCGTTCAAGATTAAACTTCCCATATTACACACCTTTTAATGACCTTATTTCCTAAAAAGAAGGTAATAAACACTGATTAAAGTTGCACCGATTACATGAAACACATCAAGCATATATATATACGGCGTAACACATACAGTGGATACATTTTCACTACTTATGAGTTTAAACGATTGTCTTTTAAAAATCGTCATGCAAGGTCCTGTTTCTTTTGTTGTAAGAGAAGTTTGTAAGAGTTTCAGACAGGGCAGGAAGCAGGTGGTCACAAGACATGTGACCGTCATGCTTGCAGGCCTGAGGGCTTGATTAAATTACTGTCCTTTTCCTGTTTGGATATAATAGTTCCATTCATTGGTGGTCACGAGACATCGTGGTTTCTATATGTTGTGAACGAACCTTCCAGTTCTGATACAAAGAAAGCTTTGTTGTCTCCTGATTGAATTAGTTTAGATTTCATGAGTAGATGAGACAAGACTAACAGGAAATCGCCCCCCGAATAATGGAGTCATGTGCTGGGATGATTACATGGCATATCAGTGTCTGTTATATGTATATAGAAATCCCTACACTGCGCTTGTCGGAAGGAGGGACTTTGTAGAAAACGAAGCGTTTGAGAGAGGCGGGGCATAGAGGACCTACAATAACGTATAGTATTAGAAAAATCCTTTTTATTTTTGAACATTAAGCATGTCCAACATATTCTGTTACACCAAATACACAAAATAATGATCTTTAAAAATCATCATATGACCCCTTTAACTTTTATAAAGTATCTCTTTGGATTTGAGACTTTTGTCTTTGCAACTTTAGGGATCTTATCTATGCACGAACAGCTTGTAACACTCCAAAGAGAAAGGAAAATTTGAAATGGCATCATATGACCCCTTTAAAAGCATGTAGAGTTAGGGGCACTTTCCAATAACCCTTTAACCAGTCTAATTTTGTGGCATATCTGGCAGAGCCTACTCTGTTAACACAGTCTTCCAACTGAGGCAGAGGAAAGGAGTCAGGTTTCATTAAGGAGTTAACTTCAAGATAGTCAGTACAGAAGTGATAGGAGCCGTTGGATTTAGGCACTAATAAACAGGGCGAACTCCATGGACTCTGACTAAGCACCGCTAGTCCATGCTGCAGCATGTACTCAAACTCAGATCTCATTATGTCACGCTTTCTGGGTTATTCCTCTCAGCACGTCTTCTTCCAGAAACAAAGTAGCCAAGATGAACTTGTTTGTTTACGCGGAGGTGATGTGGGCATTTATATGCGCATGCATCTCACGTGGATGTTTAGAATTTGAAAAGCGCGATCGGCTTGTGGGCGTGACCACATTAGAGATAATGAGTTGAGATGGGGAAAAACTGGACATCGCGTTGGTTTCATATGGATTACTTTAACAGAGAATATTTGTTTTGGACGTGACTTACTTTATTTAAAAGTAGACATTTCAAGCTTTCTATACATATATTTCTAATGTCTTTGAGGCAAGTATTCACGGAGATTCAGGTTGTTTTATTTACGTGTCTGTGAAGAAAGGTGACAGAGACCGAGATGGCACAGAGTGCACCCTGTTTATTTTATTTATTTTACAAAAGCACATTGTTTTGATGTTATTATGACTATACACAAATAAAAGTAGACCCTTTGCAGTTTCAAATGATACCTTATTCTTATCTGTACAATCAAAAATTGAGTATTTTATGTTCTTTTCGCGGTCATTAACACCTGCTCTCTGTAACCAGCTGGGAATACAATTTGGAGGAATTCTTGCGAATCCTCATGAGCATCATGCCTCCACCTGCGCATGAGCACCGTATCTTCCCAGAAATAAACTACCTTAGCATTAGACATTTGACTAAGGGGAACAGCAGCTTCAATGCATTTTACCAATGAGGGGTCTAATTTCTGTGCAGCAGCTAATTGCTCATTACCAACCTTTAAAGGAAATGTAACTGCACTCTTGCTGTTAGAGCGAACTTCTGGCTCTACTGGTATCTTATCTTCCACAAGTTCGTCATGCGATACCAAAAATGATTCAGAGAGATCCATCATGTCTCTGAATTTAGATGATTGAGCACGAGTCACAACGCATGCAGGGAAAGCTGCAGGAAATTGACGTGCTATGTCAGGTTGCTCACACATGCTAGGATTATGGACCACAATTGGTCGTGGAAAAACTTTGCCATTTCCCAGAATAATGCCCACCCCTCGACAGGTAGCTGAGAACGTGCACCAAGTTTTACAGTAGCTGATACGAGGTCTGATTTCAAGTAGACATTGTGAAGAGGAACATTTATACACTGCATTCCAATTCCACGTATAAGCACGTCTGTACCGGAGTAAGTCTTGGTAGACCGGGGCAATAACTCCTCTAAAATAAATGACTGAACTGACCTCTCAAAATGGTGACATGTTTACTCTCAGAATCAACTGAGTGAGACACTGAGCAAGTCAGGAGGAAAGACTGATAGGACGGAGCGGTTGTGTGGCTTTTCTCAAATGCGGGGAGTGCAACACTTTTAGATTTGGAAGCAGGATTCTTTTGCTTCCATGCCTTAGTCAGAAATGACTGGGATCAAGACAATAAAAGCAAGCTCGCTTATCACTTAAAGCATTTTACGGCGCACACTTGACTGGTTCTCACCTTTGTCAGTGCGTGAGAAAACACATGTCGCTTCCCTATCAGATACTTCGCAAACGGAAGGGGATACATTAACACGACGTGTGGGGGTGAGGGGGTACACATTCCGAGGCGTCAACACACTCATCGCCATACCGCCGCATCGAAAGGGTGCACTTCCCTGCTCATTTAAATGGACCTTGTAAGGAGGTCGAACTCCGTCAACTTGACAGCTAACCTAACTCACCCAGAGACTCATTCCCCAGCCCAGTAAGAACTCACTTGCCTCAAGCTTCTGCGTATACCAGGTTGTTCCTCAGCCTGACGGCGAGTACTCTGGTCAAATTCCTTCATCAATCCCCAAAAGGCCTTTTTATATATAGAGACATATATGGTTAGTATTATACACTCACCTATCATCTACTATAATATAGTAAGTAAATTTTATTTATATAGCACATTTAAACATAGCAAAGCTATCCAAAGTGCTGAACAAAAAATGGTAGCTTAGAGACAGGCCAGTAATTATTAAAGCAACTTTCATCCAAACCTTGTTTCTTAAGCAAAGGCTGAACAACAGCATGCTTAAAAAATTTCAGAACCACACTGGGGCCAATTACAGGAAAGGCTGCTTTAATAATCTCTGAGGGAACAACATCGAGTGAGGAGGTAGTTGTCTTCATTTTGTTAACGAGATCACAGAGTTCCGTTAAAGACACATGTTGAAAATGCTGAAAGAAAAATGGACTGGCCAGCGAGTTCAAAGACAAATATGAAAACTGTGAAGTAAAATATGATTGAATGGATATCAATTTATCAGCAAAAATGTTGCAAATGTCTTGCAAAGTTCAGCCAAGGGCTCCCTGTGAAATTGGCAATTCAGATTAATTATAAGGTTTATAGTGGATAAAATCCTAGGTCTCTGACAGTGTATAGTAATCAGATTAGAATTTTTTTTTTTGATCTAGCTGATTTTGCAGCACTCTGAAATTTAACCAGACACTCTTTAAAAAGCTCAAAGGGACACAGGGGGGGGGGGTCAAACATGCTGCTTCCCACTCTCCTCTCCACCTTACTACATGCCTGTCTAAGAGAGCGAGCATTATCATCCAACCAGTAATAAGATTTTACCTTGGTTTGTTTCAGTTTAAAAGGAGCAATATAATCTAAAATATTAGAACAACCTGTCTAAACAAGAGAAATCAAATTGTCAGGCCCATAGGAAGACTCTGTAGCATTCAAGATAGATGTTTCAACAGCATTAGCTAGATAACCTTCACTAAACTGAGAGGCACTAAGTGAGTTTATAAAATAATAAAAGTCTGCAGGCTTATTCACAACATCAGAGCTCACAGCAGGAACCTTAAAAACAATGGGCTTGTGATCAGAGAAGGAAGCATTATCAATAAGTATATAATCTACAGAGGTACCATAATACATAATAAGGTCAAGAGTATGATGAAGACATGAGTTGCTTGATTTTATATGTTGAGAAAAACCAAATGAGTCCAAGATATTACAAAACTCCACAACCAGAGAACGTCCCGGGCAGCAAACATGTACATTAAAATATCCCAATAATAACATACGATCATACAATGGACCAAAGTTAAAAATTCAGAAAAATCACTTGTAAAAGCACTGTCCAAATTAGGTGGCCTATAGATGAGAGCACAGAACAGTGTGGAAGAGGCAGACTGTAATCTCACACACTGTCTCATCAAACGATGAGAAAGTCTGAACAGAAACTGTCTGTATTTTAGGTGATTGTTTAAAAACAATAGCGACCCCACCACCCCTACCAGCAGACCTTGGTGTACTAATAAAACAACAGTTTGATGGACAGAGTTCTTCGAAAACTGACAACTCACCAGCACTGGCCCAGGTCTCCGTCAAAAATAAAATATCCAAATCACGATGGGTAAAAAAGTAATTTAGGATAAAAGTTTTGTTGCATGCAGACCTAGCGTTAACTAGAGCCATATTCAAAGGAGGTTGTGTTGATGAGTCCATATCCAGATTAACAAAGTTCAGTGGGCAGAGATTTAAACAGTTCACTCATCTCTGGAGAATCCGTAAACATGGAGGAGTGGAGTAAATAGATGAGTGAAAGAGGTCCGGGAAAACAGGGAGATGAAAATCTTATCTATAATCCTATGAGCGTAGTGTAATGGAGCGTAATGGAGGCCCTCCAAACTTATAGTATCCTAGGGAAACTCCATCGAAGATTGTAAGGAAGAAGCAATTGCCATCTGATTCTCACCCAAACACCACCACGACTACCTCTCTTCCTATGGCGCTTCCTTAGGAGAGGAACACATCAAGGTAGCCGGCGAGTGCACTCCAGCCAACATTTGTATTGCACACAATACTAATGTTTTATACACAGAACAGTTTTTTTCTGCTTCTTGAAGCTGATTGGCTGAGAGAGTGCCATGGCGGAAGCCTAAATCCACTATAATTTTACAAATAATACTGACTTAAATTGTCACTAAATGTAGTTTTAATAGTTTTTTAGGTGAGAATGTAGTTGTTTAGACTTCAATAAACATATTTTTGGAGATGTGAGCTCCATGAGTTAGTTGCCGTTTGGCCGTTCAGCGCTCATGAACCCACGAGGAAAACAACACCACCTCGGCCAGTTCTTCTGGAATTTGCCACTGGCTGTGATGTCTCTGTAGTGGTTAAACATGAGCTATAATTCGTTTTGGGTAAATCTATTGGGCAATCTTTAGTATCATATGTTACAAAGCAAATAGTTTTGGCTGAGGGCAAAGTGAAGTGAGTGTGAGTGAAGTGATGTGTGGCCAAGTATGGTGACCCATACTCAGAATTTTTGCTCATTTAACTCATCTGAGTGCACACACACACACACACAGTAGTGAAAACAGACCTCAAATAATGCAAAGAAAACAAGTTCATATTCATTATTAAACAACGCAATACTGTTTTAACTAGATTTCATAAATCAATATTTGGTTGAATAACCCTGATTTTCAATCACAGCTTTTATGCATCTTGGCATGCTCTCCACCAGTCTCCACCATCTTTCACATTGCTGTTGGGTGACTTTATGCCACTCCTGGCACATACATTCAAGCAGCTTGGCTTTGTTTGCTGGCTTGTGTCCATATACCTGTTGATCACATTCCAGAGGTTTTCAGTGCGGTCTGAAGTCTGAAGCTGGCCATGACAGGGTCTTGATGTGGCGGTCCTCCATCCACTACTTGATTGACCTGGCTGTGTGGCCAGGCCCGTGTGGAAGTGGAGGAACAGGGGACTGAGGTAGAGCCGAAGGAGCCGAGGCGGAGCCAGGACAGCAGGAAGCCAAGATGGAGCAGTGAGCCAAGGTGGAGCCGGGTACCAGGGCGAAGCCAGTGGAGCAGGGTGCCAGGGTAGAGCCGGCAGACCAGGGAGCCAGGGTGGAGCAGAAGACCACCAGGGCGGAGCTGATGGTGCAGGAGACCACCAAGGTGGAAGAGGCAGAACTGGAACAAAGAGCACAGAGAGGTTAACAATGGCCTCAGTGGTCATAACAGGACTGGCACACAGTTCAGAAACGACATCTTTGGCCGTAACAGCGAACAGAGAGTTCTGGGGCAGCTCTTTTGACTGTGACAGGATGGGCAGAGAGTTCAAAGACGACCTCCTTGGTCGTGACAGGACAGACTGAGCGTTCACATACCGTCTCCTTGACCGTGACAGTACATGCAGAGAGTTCAAAGACGACCTCCTTGGTCGTGACAGGACAGACTGAGAGTTCACAGATGGCCTCCATAGCAGTGACAGGACAGGAAGAGAGTTCACAGACGGGTTCCAGGCAGCCTCTTTGGCCATGACAGGACAATAAGAGGTTTCAGGAGCGGACTCATTGACCATGGCTGGACAGGCAAGAGTTAATAGTGTTGTCATTCCTTGAGGGAGCTTAAACGAACACCGCCGCCACCTCTGGAGGTTCTGCAGTGAGTGCTGCCACCCCTGAAGGTTCTGCAGCGGACGTTCCCACCTCTGGGGGAGCTGGAGAGGACTCGGGGACCTGCGCAAGCTCAGGAGTGCATTCAGGGACAGGAACAGACTCGGGAATGGATTCGGGAACTGGAACAGGCTTGAGAATGGATTTGGAGACTAGAGCGGGCCCTGATCATACTGCGACTGGAGCGCGCAAGACTTAGAGCGATTCTGGAGCAGATTCGGGGACTGGAACAGACCCAAGGACTGGAGCGGGATCTGGAGCGACCCCAGTGCACTGAGTGGCTCTACCACCTCGAATGTTCTGCAGCGAGCTGCCACCGTCTGGGGAACTACCAGGATGTGTGCAGCCCAAACACATAGAAATCCCGTAGCCATAACTGCAGAACAGATATTAACCATGTTCTTTTTGGGACTGACTGCATTGTGCTCGGGGAACTGGAGTGAGTAGTGGCCGGCATGCTTGAGAGCGTTGAAACAGTGTTGCTTGAGAATGCTGAGTCTGTGTGGCTCGTGAGCGCTGAGTTTGCGTGGTTCGGGAGCATATAGTCTGTGTAGTTCCTGAACGTAGAGTCAGCGTGTGTGGAATTTACAGGGTAACCAGCAGCTCGTACGGATACCAGCAGAAGATCCTCCATACTGGATGCTATGCGCTGACGCATTATGATAGGTTCTATTGAAAGGAACGTGGGGGTTTGCAGTAACACACAACGACAGGATGAGACTCTGGAAGATCAGCTGAGACGTGACGAGGCTCTGGAATATCAGCTAAGACGTGACGAGGCTCTGGAAGATCAGAGGGTAAGTCCGGGGTAAGTACACAGAGCGCTGCTATGACTCCCACCACCTATACTCCATGTATTTCTCTGCACAGGCCCCGTGCACCCAGGATGCGATCTTCCCAGATATCCTTCACTCCGGCACCGGGACACCACGGACCCTGGGTGCACCCGCTGCGGAAGACGCGAGCCAGGTCCCGGGCGACGACCTCTTCCCCTCCGGTCTTCGAGATCTCCACCCAGAACTGCTTCGCTCCCGTCCGCGAGATGGAACGCGACGCTGTGATCGTCGGAGACTCCATCGTCCGGCATGTCCGTGTTATGTTAGCTGAAGGTAAAGTGCACACACACTTTTCTCTGGTGCTCGTGTTCTTGATGTTTCTGCACAGATACCCGCAATCCCGAAGGGCAACGAGCACATCGGCATGGTCGTGCTGTACGTGGGGGTTAACGACACCAAGCTGCGGCAGAAAGAAACACTGAAGAGGGACTCCAGGAGCCTGATCGAGACGGTGCGCACGGTCCGGTCCAGGACCGCTTCCCACGATGACGAGAACAAGGTTAGCAGACATTTTGCTGTAACTAATTGTTATTGTCATGGTGTAAAGACAGAAACTGCTCTTGTAATAATTGGAATATTTTCTGGTAGGTCGCCCTAGCTTTTTCGCACTGGACACCTGCCCCCAGCAGATAGTCTAGGCAGAACTCCCTGCCGGCCAACCTCCAGACCTATACAGTAAAAAAAACACTCCATATGACTAGTAAGCCAATTCTTAAATAACTGCTATGATGTTGTTTGTTCTACCCACTTAAATGATAGAATTACTTGCACTGTCCAATCTATAAATACTGTGTCTGTTCCCCGAATAGTGAAGTCAAAATATAAATTTAATGCAGGATCTAGAAAAAAATATGATTGTGATTAAACCAGAAAAATTTTAAATATATGAACAAAAACAATTTTTAAAGTTTAGGCTCCTTAACATTAGATCACTCGCACCCAAAGCATTTATTGTAAATTAAATGATCACAGATAATCGTTTTGTACTCTGCTTGACTGAAACCTGGCTCAAACCAAATTACTATTTTGGTCTAAATGAGTCTACTCCACCAAGTTACTGTTATAAGTATGAGGCCCGTCAGACTGCGCATGGCGGCAGTGTTGCAACAATATATAGTGATATTCTCAATGTTACTCAGAAAACAACATACAGATTTAACTCTAGTAGATTTAATACTTCTGCTTAATGTTACACTGTAAGATATGCAAAATATCTCTTCTATCCTTTCTCGGGCGACTGTGTATAGACCGCCAGGCCATAACAGATTTCCTAAATAATTAGCAATGGTTCCTCTCAGACCCTACTGTAAATGTGGATAAAGCACTAATGCTCGTTTACACTGCATGGTACGCGTGCTTTTGGGCTATTTCACGGCCGTACAGTACCTGCACTTTTTTCAGTACCACCTCGCTGAGGTTTCGCAAGTGAGCCGTCCGTTCCCAACGACTAGCCTCTAGCACGCTACAATCCTAACTCCCCCTAAGTTCGTAACTCTGGACTTTTGGTAGTACCTATAGCAAAGTCTACTAAAGGAGGCAGAGCTTTTTCGCATTTTACTCTTAAACTCTTGAATAGCCTTCCTGATAACGTTCGGGTTTCAGACACACTCTCTCTGTTTAAATCTAGATTCAAGACACATCTCTTTGGCCAAGCATTCAAATAATGCATCTCATAATCTTGTACTGCGTTATATCTGATCAAATGCACATTACTATTCCTTAGCTTGGGTTGAACAAATAAATTTTGCTTGGTTGGAAAAGCAGCTACGCAAATTATGTCTCTATTTGTTTCTCTGATTGACATCCCATGGTAACTAAGATTTACACAAGCTTCAGTCTGGATCAAGCCCTTACAAAGACCTGAGATGACTGAACACCTGAGAAGAGATGATGCAAACCCCTCGGAGTACAAACTTGTATCAGATTTTGCTACAAGTTTGATTGCAACACATAATCATTGCTGTTAATAGTGTTCATAGTCTGTTTGATTTACGTCATTAACTGAATTTTACTGTACATTTTTGCCATATGTACATCAATTTGACAGTCAGCACTGACAAGCTACTAGTAAATATATTGTAGAAACTGAATTTTCTGTAAAGCTGCTTTGCAACAATTTGTATCATGAAAAGCACTATACAAATAAACTTTAATTGAATGTTATTAAATTGAAGGTAACCTACACTAATTTTTCAGTGTACATTTTACACACTATAATATGATATTTTATATATTATATTAATGCATTCACGCCATTTTCAGGTCATGCTAATCAAATGATGTGAAACACCTCTTTTCAGCACCCATAGAGGGCAACTATAGTTTACATGGTAGGCTATTTTATAGAAGTATATAAATGCATATAATGGCACTTCATGAATTCCCTATATCCATAATATAATTCATTATAACATATAACATTTTTGTGTGTTTATTATATAGTAGCCATTTTAGAAGAGCAATAAGCCACTTTAGGCTGTACTATATTGTGACTGCACTGTGGGACTGCATGAACACCATTCAGCCTCGTACATGTTTGTTTATACTGTAGTATGTAGTGTAGTAATGTCTGTGATAGCAGTCTTCTGCTGTACCCTGGCCTGGCTGTTGATTACTGGTCTTCCCCGCGAACTTGACCAGCAGCAGCAGCAGTAATCAGCTCAATTTACGGAGGGGTCCTGACCCCAGAGCGGTGATAGCCCTGTTCCATCTCAGCTTATCATCTCCTGCAGCCTGGCCCCGCTGATCCCTGCAGAGGAAGCCATGGGATCAATCAACCGTCACTCTCGCTCTCAAATGGATCTCAGTGTGGAGATGGCACTGAATGTGCACTCAACGAACAAGATAGTCAATAATACAATATGAAGTTTTATGCTAGAAGAGGAAACAACGCATGCACATCTGTGAACAGATCAATGTGTATTTTAAGCTTCTTCTAGGTTAACAATGATAAACACTGGCTCACAGTGAAAAGGGACACTTTCTCTGGAGGGTAAGTGCAAAATATACATTGCAAAAGCTTAAGACAGGTTGTTCACCCACACATCCGGACGAATCAGCTGCTTCCCCGTTGCCCCTTCTCACACCCACCATTCATAGACATGTGCCAGAGACCTCCAGGCCAGTACCCCCCTCTCCACACTGCAGTCACAGATGGGACCCTCATAATAGCCCCCAACCCTCAGCAAGCTGGCCTTTCTCATGCCCGATTACACTCCAATAACAGCACTACAATTGATACAGTGAATCCTGGGGACCCTGCATGAGCAGTGTCAGAAGACAGTTAGAAGACCTTATTCTTCTGTGATTGTCTGAGCTTTCTGCAATCTGTGTATTTGAGATTCACATGAAACCGAAAAACTGATATAAGTGTAGATGTCTCGTTCTCAGCAAACAGTGTCATTTGTGACAACCAACAAATCAATAAAAAAATTTTTTCAGTACATATTTATAATAGATTTTTTAAAGTGGCTATTCTTAAATTTCATAGAAAATCCTATTTTCCCACCAAAATTATAACCATAACTCCCATAAATGCTGGGGGACCTATGAAATGTTGTAATATTCCAATAAATCATCAACAAATATAGACTGTTCAATGGCAGATTGCATTGAAGTAATGGTCATTTATCTATATAAATTCTGTGATTCTGTGAAGTAAATTCTGGTCAAATCAACCAGTTTTGACCTGCTTTGCAAAACATCTTTTGTGGAACAATAATTCAACAGTGATTACATTAAAAATATTACAAGGTTAAAGGTCAACATAAAATGGTTAAACCAGCTAACCATAACCTTACCCAGCACCACACCAAAGTATTTACTTGTAATATTTTTTTCCTTTGTGCCAAGAAGCAAGAAGGGGGGGGGGGGAATCTAAAAATTCTGAAATGAGTTGAAATATTGAGTTACTATTTTTAACCGACAAAAGCTGCTGTGAAATTTACTTTTCTTTGGTTAAAAAGGATTTTGTAATAGTACTCTTTTAAATATGATCAAAGAAAACTCACAACATTACAGTGCCTGAAAAGACACTTTTGTCACTTTTGTCATACTTGAAAAAGAACTTTTTTTGGGGAATATAAATAAACATTTCAGAAAAAAGGCACAAGGTGAAAGATGATTAAAACATTTTAATTTTAAATTTCAAATTCTTAAATTCAAATTAAAAAGTAAAATTCAAATGAAAAGTTCAGTGGTGTTTTTTTATAATTATATCAGTGGAATGTCACAGGGACAGAAAAGAGACAGAAATGCACAGATTTCTAAGAATGAACCAAAGACATAACTTGATTGCATGCAAAGGAGGATTTAACACAGTAAAGAACCCGGCGGGAGATATATTAGCATTCCCAATAATGAATATAAATTCGTTTACCATTTGCACTTCTGGCCAATTATCTCTGACATTTGACATATGTACATGTACTGCTAGTCAATAAGAATATAGAGGAATATTATCTTGTAATGATGTAGCTGTATGATATAGATTGCATGGATTGAATAGTCCTATAAAGGATAGGCTATCCTCTGAGCACGCCACAGTACATTCATTGTTGCAAAAGAGATTTCAGCATTTCCAGTGTGGTGTTTAGCCAATACAACGATTGATTCTGTACTG
>JADLZN010003834.1:0-70392 GCA_018155175.1 Sinocyclocheilus anophthalmus
AAATATCTGTGTTGTTGAAAGAGCAGCTGTGTGTTCTCAAACCCAAACGTTTGTTCCTCATTCTGGCTCTCTGTGAAAGGGCTTCAGGTTTGGAGTGGTGCTCATCTCACTGTGGACCAAACCTTTCAACTCAACCCAGACCAAACATGTACACACACATATCCTGTGTCTTAATGAGCCATAAAATGAGTTTCAAAGAAAACGAGGAAACAAGAACACAATCCTCTGCTCTTTACTGATTATGATTATAAATGGAGAATAATGATAAATGAAATATAGATTTTAATTTGCTGAAGAAAATGTCAGTGGTGCTTATGTGAAACTCACTGCCACAATGCTGGGGTGATGTTGGTCGTTTGAGGCGTTTGAGTGGTTGCTAGGGTGATGGAATGCAGTAGCTAAGCTTTGAGGTTTTTTAATCACATCACTAATTAGAGGTTGACTGATTGATCGGTTTTACCGATTAATCAGAACCGATAACCAATTGCCAGAACAATCGGTTATCGACAAAAGTCCATGCTGATAGTTTTTCCTGATTATGTCCACTTCTGGAGCAGTTGAGAAGGATCCGGTGTTGTGCCGAAAACTGGCAGGAGTGCAGAATTCGCACAACACCATTATACGGTACGAGAACAGCCACTAGAGGCGGAATCACTGACGCCTCGTGCTGTTTGTTTTGACACGTGAGGCTGCACCCTGCACAGAGTGGGGAGCTTCAGATGTGGATTTAAAGGGGTCATAACTTTTACTTGAGCTTTTGATACATAAGAGGTCATTGTATCTGGCTTCCACCAACGTTTACCATCCAACCTGACCGAACTGGAGAGGATCTGCAAGGAGGAATGGCAGAGATCCAAATCCAGGTGTGAAAAACTTGTTACATCTTTCCCAAAAAGACTCATGGCTGTATTAGATCACAAGGGTGCTTCTACTAAATACTGAGCAATGTGTCTGAATACTTAGGACCATGTGATTATTTCAGTTTTTCTTTTTCAATAAATCTGCAAAAATGTCCACAATTCTTGTTTTTCTGTCAATATGGGGTGCGGTGTGTACATTAATGAGGGAAAAAAATTAACTTAAATGATTTAGCAAATGGCTGCAATATAACAAAGAGTGAAAAATTTAAGGGGTTCTTAATACTTTCCGTACCCACGGTTATATATATATATATATATATATATATATATATATATATATATATAAAATACCAGTGAGGTCAATTTTGTTAAAAAAATATTTCTAAGAAGTAATAAGATCAAGTCAAACTACTTGAGGGATTTTGTTTGTTTGGTTGTTTGTATGAGGTTTTTTTCCCATTTATAACTTCAGGACAGTTGTTTTTTCTTGGCCTGATTTTATGCCACCTAAAAATATCAAAATGAAATTTCATTTAGAAATTAAAAGAAGACTTATCGAAGAATCAGTGTGTTTGAATTGCATTTTAATGTTTATAACTGATTGATTCTAATTAAAAAATGATTATAAATCATTCAGATACTTCAAATTAAATTTCAAATTAATATAAAATAATTTGTTTCAATAATATTCAATAATAGAAATAAATAGAAAAAAACATATTTTTATTGACCCTTGCTTTATTTGTTCAAGCTGTGAAAGAAGCATATCCATGTGGAGATCATTCACTTTATGTATGCATGATTTTTTTTTTATTCTGCCTGTTCCAGGACTACTTCACTGATTTGATTACCAACGACAGCATCAACTACTTCCGAATGTCCAAGCGCATGTACCCGCATCGGCCGGTGATGATGGTGATCAGTCATGCAGCGCCTCATGGCCCGGAGGATTCAGCACCGCAGTACTCCGAGCTCTTCCCAAACGCTTCCCAGCACATGTGAGTGACTCTCAGAACATTCAGTTACACTCTGCAAGAGCGACAACACTGAACTCTACTGAACCCAGTCTATCCTGTCTGAGAGCCAAGCCCTGCTGGAATATACACTGGTGTTTGAATTGTTGAGTCTAGATATTTTTATTGTTCTGTATGTATTTATAATAGGATATTCCAAAGGACATATTTTTAGTAGAACAGTAGCATTCCAAGCAGATCACTTTCCTATAAATTTTAAACCATTATAATTTGGCTTGCAGGTAAATATAAGTTTGTAACTTTAGGAATTTTTGTGGCCTCATATATTTGAAAATGTCATTAAAATTAGACTCTTAAGAGATGACAGTGCACTGAAATGCACTTCACACATGACACCACCACCATGAAACAAAAGTCATTTATCATCCAAGTAAAGCTCTGGCACATGCCAAGTAAGATGATGGGGATGAGATTTTTATGATCCTCACTCTGGGTGCCAAGACCTTGATTGGTTCACTGCACTATCATCAGTTTTGTGGCTAGGTTCCTATTCCACAAACTGCGCTGTGGCAACAGGCCATCCATCTCCAAGTCCTTAACATCCCAGGCATGTCAGGATCCTGGTCAGGGCGACATCACACTTTTGTCCCTCGAGCCTATCCATTTCTTTCTGCTTGTCTTTCTACACAAAATTCTGGCACTTCTCATATCAATCATGCCTTTCACTATGTAGGTTTGGGGAATGCATTGTCTTAGAAGACCCTTTTGTGTTATTGATATCTTTTAAAGTGCATGGGCTCTGAATAGATCACGCTTGGATACCCCAAGGTTCACATTGGCTGGCAAGTCGCTCTGGTCCCGAAAGGGTTGCCTGGAAAGTTGTGCCAAATGAACAGGGAAACAGATGGCAGGCGCAGGTTGCATTCTGGAATGATGCAGCAGGGCTTCAGAAACTTTTTGGGGTTTATTTATCATCGGCGTAAAAAAAGAACAAAAGCACACTCATCCAAAATACCAAAATAAGGTGCTCAACCAAAAATAGAAAGGTAAAAATATTTTTAAAAAATAAGGCTTCAAGAACTTTTTCTTTCTTTCTTTCTTTTTTTCTTTCTTTTCTTTTTTTTCTCTTTCCTCCTTCATTTATACTTTTCTTTAATTTTATTTGCTTTTATTTATATTTTACATGTTTATTATTTTAACTAATATCATATATAAATAACATTCTTTAATTACTAAATATCTGTTTACTTTTAATATTTTACTTATTTTACTTAATTATATTTTACTTGCAGTAAAATATATAAATTAAGAAATCTTACATTTATACATTTATTTTATTTTTATTTATTTTTATAGACACTACATTGTCTGTATTTTATATTTTACCAAAGTAGTAAAATGTACATAAATTAATAAATAATTTAATTATTTATATTTTACTTTAATTTTATTTTTTTTTATTTTTTTATAGACTGTACTTCATCTGTCTTTATTCTTAATTTGCATAATAAAAAATCATACTAGGTGGCCCTGCCAGAGTCATTATGTAAAAGTTAAATAAAGATGATTTTCTTGCCAGTCTGGAAGAAAAGCATTGCGTAAGCCTGTGAGCTTTTTAATGTGGTAATTGATACAAATAATCTCAAATGCATGAATTCTGCATTGCTGCATTGCTATGCCGTCCACTCAGACAGAATGGAGCTTTCCTGTGGCCATCATTCATTATGACACTAGGCACAAGAGTCTGGTCTGGAAAGCAAAGGATGGCCATGTCTTTCAGCTGTGGAGAGAGGCCAACTGCAGTCAACAGGTGGCCATCTCGTAGCCGTAGCTCCACAAACAAGTCCGCAGCCTCCTGTTTACCCAGCGTTTTATTCTCCACTTCAAATGCAAATGAGTTATAGCCCTGTCGTTGCTGGACTTATTACAAACTTTATTTTGGGCCCGAAGGCTGGGGAAGCTATTATTTTTATTATGTATGTGCCAACCCTCATATGATTAAATGCTGCCAAGAAACCCTGAGACTCTCAGCATGGTGTGAGGAGAGATGGAGAGCGAGCCCAAGAAAAACACCTAGCGAGGAGAATTAGTACGTTTCCGTGGAGGGGGAGGGGTGACTGCTCTGTTATTGATGCTTGTCAAGTATGTTATACAACAGGCAACTCCAACAACTACAAGTGGTTGTGAAATGGCAGACAGGTGCATGTTTTCCTCACAGTAGCATGTTGTGCTTATTCACTCAGAACTCCCAGCTATAACTACGCACCAAACATGGATAAGCACTGGATCATGCAGTACACTGGCCCGATGAAGCCGATTCACATGGAGTTCACCAACTACCTGCACAGGAAGAGGCTCCAGACGCTGATGTCTGTAGATGACTCTGTGGAAAAGGTCAGTGGTTTATGTGTTCTTGCTCCAAATTTGGGGTATTTAACAGATTTTGTATATGAATGGAAAGATAATGTGTGTTTACTTTACAGATTTATAATGTCCTGGTCGACACCGGGGAGCTGGATAATACTTATATCATTTACACAGCTGATCATGGTTACCACATTGGCCAGTTTGGCCTGGTCAAGGGGAAGTCTATGCCCTATGATTTTGACATCAGAGTACCATTTTTTGTCAGAGGTCCTAATGTGGAACCAGGGGCGAGGTAAAATCAGCTTCTATTTGAAATACACATTTTGTACAATATAATTTCTTTCCACACTTTATCTGTATATTTCTATATTAACATTTGATTGACACTATTGTTAAAAAAATATGAAAAGAAATAGAAAGAATAATAAATAAAACTCTATTAATTATTTAACAATTTATATTATATATTATAATTATATATTTCTAATTCAAATTTGTATTTATTAGCATTATATTATAGTTTAAAAATAATGCACATTTTGCACATTTTGCAAGTTCCAATATATACATTTATATAGTTGTTTTATATATTAACTATTTATTAAAAAAGTACTCTATTTAAAAATACATTTAAAATTATTGTTTTCACACTTTTGAAAATATATTATATAAATTATTTATTAATGTATATATTTATATTTATATAGTTATGTATGTTAAAATATATAAATTACTGTATGTGAGGGTGTTCGGCAATATATATATAAAAGGTTATTAGCAATAATGTAGTATAATACACATTTCATATACACAGTTTCTTTCACAATACACACAACACAACGCATAACACAACATATAACATAACATATAGCATAGCATAGCATAGCATAACATAAAACATGTAACACAACATATAACATAACATAAAACATATAACATAACATCTTTTGTGTTACTCCGCAGAAACAACTATCTTGTGCTAAACATTGATCTCGCACCCACAATCCTGGACATAGCTGGCCTGGACACTCCACCTAATATGGATGGCAAATCTATCCTGAAGCTTCTGGAGCAGGAAAAGACTGGCAATAGGTGAGCTAAGTCCTCTCCATGAACACATTCCCAGTGTAATAAATGGTTGCGTAGTATCTGTTTATTGCTTTTAATTCAATTCAATTGAGTTTAACAGTTTGTGAACATTTGGAGTACATTTATAAGTGATTTCTGGCAGGTAAAGAATGCTGGAAATGCTCTGGGGTCGCTGCAACTCATGATGGCAGGAGATATTGAGCAGATTAAGATGTCAAAATTCAGGCCAATCTAAACATCTGCTTATGGTATGCAAATGACACAAAGACTGAGAGAGAAATAAAATATTTGTGTTTTCGTATTGCAGATTCAAACCCAACCGGAAACCCAAAGTCTGGAGGGACACATTCCTCGTGGAGCGGGGGTAAGGCAAACGTTCTCCCCTCTCTTCTCAATCATACTATAAAAATCACTGCAGAATGAATGTGCGAAATAAATTTGAATTGATTTTTTTTGTACGGGGGGCTCACCGCATGCAATTCAAACCGTTCCAGAATTTCACTGTAAAATCGCCGAAAAATAAGATCAGAAGTACATGTTATGATTTTAGGATTCCATTGCACAAACATCCTTCTTCCTTGACGACTCTTGGTCAAAATGTGGGAAAATATCACAAAAATATTCTTATTTGTCCAAATTACCATTAACAATTACTACAGCCTCACGGTAAGATCAGACATTCTTCGATCAAATATGTTCTCAGGAGTCCAGCTATTCAGATGACAGCTTTAGACTCTCATTATCGGATATGTTTCAGTAACCTAGGACACTCACGACAGAAAAAAATCCTTCCCCATGGGAAATATATGATATTACCTGTGGTATCAGACTCAAATTTGATACGTGTGCGTAGCATTTCCCTTGATTTCTGTGACTGATGTGAGGAATGTGGGTATGGTATTGAGGTTACCCTATTTAACTTGCGCTGCCTTTGTGCGGCCATTGCACACAATCTCTATATATTGTATCTGTGGCCGTGGGCACAACCACACTGCTGTCTCAGTCTAACATTCCTCGTGTCACTCACAGGGAGCTGTCAGTCTGTGTAATGGCATATTACCACTCCCACAGTCTGCCCGTGCTTTGTTTCTGCTTAAGGCTAAGTGAAAGAAGGTTTTTTAAGAATGGCGTAATCATAAAGCACATCGCTGTTGCTTCCGTGACTCAGTAACTGTTGTGTATAAAGCCAGACCACGGACTCGAAGCATGTTTATACCAAAATGCCGTTAATTCAGCCTGTTTTGCACGGTTACGACAGCTCTCATTTTGTGAGAAGTCAGATTAGCGACTACTTCATTAATCAGCTGTGGTTAAATCATGCAGAACACTTAATTTCCCTTACAGGCGGAGGTTAATTTGGGCCGGAATGATTCGTAATGGAGTTCCAGAAAAACCCACGTTTTAAATGTGTTAGATGATGGCAAAGCTCATTTTTAAGTGTAAAAATATACATGAACAGTTAAGTATTATTGAGTTTCATAAAATACTTTAATTCAGGCTTTTTGATGGACTGCATTCATTTCTTGCCTAGGCAACCAGACTCACCAGCTTTTTGGGTCCTCTCAGCCTACAGAATCCTAATTCTACCTTTTATGATTTGTTTTTATGGATTGGTTGGGCTTAAAGGAATAATTCACTCAAAAATGAAAATATGCTGAAAACTAACTCACCTTCAGGCAATCCAAGATGTAGATGAGTCTGTTTCTTCATTGGAACAGATTTGGAGAAATGTAGCATTATTGCATCACTTGCTCACCAATGGATCCTCTACAGTGAATGGGTGCCGTCAGAATGAGAGTCCAAACAGCTGATAAAAACATCACAATAATCCACAAGCTGCATGTCTGCAATAAATCCATTATTAAGACGTTTTTAACTTCAAAACATTGCTTATATCTAATAAGAATCCCTGTCCAGAAATTACTTTTTTCCAATGAAAAAGTCTTCTCATCTGAATCAGGAGAGAAATATGCACAGATCAAGTGCTGTTTACAAGCAAAAGCAGTCCAAAACAGTTTGAATAATGTGTCTGTGGATTTGGATGTGAAAAGAAAACAGGAAGAACCTTTTTCACTGGAGGGAAGCCTCATAATGGATTAGGATTGTATTTGGACAGAAGGAACAGTTAGTTAAAATGCACTTAATGATGATTAAAAAATAAAAAAAAACGATGTATACAGCTTTTCCCTTCAATTGGTGTCTACTGATAGGACTGGAGTCATGTGGGAAACATGACTAAATTATTTTGCTGTGTACATGTAAATTATCAGCTGTTTCTCATTCTGATGAATTCACTACAGAGGATCCATTGGTAAGCAAGTGATGTAATGCTAATTATATTCAAATCTGTTCTGATGAAGAAACAAAACAGTCACACTTTAGTTTGGTGACCAATTCTCACTATTAACTAACTATTTACAATTTTTTTCCTCAAATAGTAAGATGGTTAAGTTTAGGCATGCAGTCGGATTAAGGGATCTAAAATATGGTCATGCAAAATAAAGCATTATGTGCTTTATACATTCTTATAAACAGCCAATATGCTAGAGATATGCATTCTAATAAGCAACAAGTTAATGGTGAGTATCAGTCCCTAAACTAAAGTGTTACTCAAACCACATCTTGGATGGTCTGAGAGTGAGTAAATTTAGCAAATTTTCATTTTTGAGTGAACTTTTCTTTTAACAAATGTAATTTTTTTTTAATCTAATAGAACTAGAGCTAGATCCAGAGGAAAGATATATCATGGGGGATCTGGGCCACAATGTTGTTGTGGATGCTTTTAAGTCTAGATTGAAATCGTACCTTTTTAGTAGAGCTTTTAGAATTGATTAGAGTGATCAGGATTTAATTTTTAATTTTTGTTTGTGTGACGGTATGTAATGATGCTGGAAAGCACTTTGGTCAACAGCAGTTGTTTTAAATGTGCTATAGAAATAAAATGTATTGTATAATTGAAGTATTGTATTTTATTGCATTGTTAACTAATGGTCAAATATAGTTATTGTAGGCTGTGATGATTTCCTCCTCTTGTTTAAATGATCTGTATCAGAAAGGAATGTTTGTGTTCGTCGTCTCAAACCGACTGTGTTTAATGTGGGTCAGTGAGACTGCAGGCGACAGAAGGCCGAGTCCTGTGATCAGTCTCATGACTCTCACCATCAGAGGAGACGTGTGTGTGTCTGTCTGCTTCATAAATTGACTCTTTATTCTTCATGACTTTAATATCGTTGACGTATGATCACGAGGACGTTACTGACGTAAATGAAAGCCTGCATGTTTTTGCACATCTGTTATTTATTCAGATTTTGAGCGTTCATCATGCTCTTCCAAACCTGTCTGACTTTATAGATGTTCAGGATATTCCCAACAATGTCTTTGTTTGTGCATGCGGTCAAAGTTAGTGATGTTGTTTAGTTCCTAACGTTCTCCAGAACATCTTCAAGTCATGCAGGTTTGAAGACATGACGAGGCGAGTAAATGATGTCATTTATTTGGTGTTCGTAAACAATCCCTTTATCATACATACAGTAACAAATGCCCTGTTGAGGATGATTGAATATTGAATTCATGGAGTTCACAGATTTGATTTTACTGTTTTGTTAATTATGTTTTGTTATGTGAGATGGAATAAGAGGCCAGAGGGAATATTAATGCATGCCCTTTTTAACCATTTTTTAAATATGCAATTGAAACATCATTGATAATGAAGTAAAGGCAGTTTGGGATGGCTGTGCAGTGCTGACTGTTTAGGTGTACCTGCTAAACGATTGTGTAAATGCATCATCAAACGCTTTATCTTCAGTCGTGTGTGATTACACATTCAGCAAACAGGCATTGACTGAATTTATACGTTCAAAGTCTTTTGTCATGAGGTTTCAAACATTGAGTCTGTGTGGCGAAGGTTCCAGTATTTCCAGTTCCCATCAGCCCTTGTCAACAGATCATAGGCTTGCACATATACTGTACGTCTCTGAAGTTGTATGCGTGTAAAGAGCTGACATTTGAAACATCATCATCATGTTGTGCGTGTCACCGTCGGTCTAAATGTTACATGTATGTGTGCACGTCATGCGTGAGTGTAGATGAAGACTGTGTTTTGTTTCCACTTTGGATTGTAATGTAGAAACATGCACTCTCTGTAAAGCTTTATTGTGAAAAGTATATTAAAGCAATAATCCCCGTTAAGCCGTGGTTTACAGTGCATTTATAACAGCTAAGGGGCGTTGTTAGGTTAATTCACTGTAAACTGAGGCTACACGGGGCTTATTGCTTTTATTAAACGGTTATTCCATATACGTAGCAAGGTTTCACAAAATAAAACAGCAAATAAAAATGCTCTCGCTGCACTTTGATGTCATACACAGTGCTGCTTCAAGTCAAACATCTATTGTGTTTTGTAAGGAGACGCACAACAGTTCTTAGGTAATAGTTTCAGTTACACAATTTTGCTAAATCAGGCAGTATTGTGTCTAATACATACCACAATATTAACTTCTTATTATTGAACTGTTGTAAATAAATATCACCTTTACAACTGGTCAGTGTTTAAAAATGCAGGGAAATCACTTCAAAGACTTTCAAAGCTGCTACATAATAACGACTTTCTACTTCGAGGACCTTGATAGAAATGTAGTGGAGTGAAAGTATGTAGTGAAGTTAAAGTCATACGTTTCTAGAAAAAATAATACTGAAGTAAAGTACAGATACTCGAAAAGTGCACTTAAGTACAATACTCGAGTAAATGTACTTCATTACTGTCTGCCTCTGGATGTTTGTTGTATAATCTTGCTCTTCTGTAAAGCACTAGTGGCTGCTGTAAATGAACTTGAACTTGAAAAGCACTAAAAGTAAATGTGAACTGAATAGTTGTAACCTGCAGTGTGTGTGTGTGTGTGTTGCAGACGCGTGATGCTGTGCTTTCTGCTCCTGACGCTCCTCTGGACGCTGGTCACTGCAGCGCTGCAGTCGTCCACAAACACTGCCGCAAGCCTGCAGGACGGTGAGTGAAGATCAGTACACTAAACACATGATCGAGATGATCAATACTGCAAAATATGAGTTATCTGAGGCGCGCACATCCTGCAAGAGCGAGTTCTTCTTTATGCTGTGCATCTCTTACATTATTAGTGAAGATACGGGTCAAGTCAATATAGCGCTTTTTATAATGCAGATCGTGCCAAAGCAGCTCTACGGTATTAAACAGGGAAATAGTGCTCCGTTCTCTGGCCAGCAGTTTAATTCTAGGCTGTAGGATACAGTCAAACCAACATTCATTCAGACACCTTCAACATTGCTCACATTGTCACAGTTTGTTCGCTATAGTTAATGGTAATAAATTATGACAAGAACTCAGAGTGTCAGAACAAATGCATCTCGATAATGTCAGATAACTTTGATAGAAAGGTATGTACTGGATTACAATCAACCAAAAAAATTATGCTTGCGAAGAGTACAGCAGATGAATGATGCCGCGCCTATCCCAGAATATAATCAACGTAATCAGCGTTGTTTGCGCCCAGAAGCGATAATTACTAATAAATGGCTAATATTCTAGTAATATGCATGCTAATAAGCAACTAGTTGAGAGACCCTAAAATAAAATAAAATGTGTTACCGGTCACAGTTTACTTTATTTTGACATAAATGAACTATAGTGTCTAGTAAACAAATATCAAAAGTTATATGTGGTGTATGAATAATTTTTGGTTTGGCTGTAAATATATAAACAGATGAATCAGAAACGTGGTTTATGCTGGTCCTTTGCTGGTTTAAGCTGGTCCTTTGCTGGTTTATGTTGGTCCTTTGCTCGTTTAAACTGGTCCTTTGCTGGTTTAAACTTGTCCTTTGCTGGCTTAAGATGGTCCTTTGCTGGTTTATGATGGTCATTTGCTGGTTTAAGCTGGTCATTTGCTGGTGTAAATGGTCCTTGCCCGGGTTTAGCTAGGTCCGTTTGATGTACTTATGCCTGTCCTTGGCGCGTTTATGCTGGATCTTTGCTGGTTTAAGCTGGTCCTTTTACTGGTTTAAGCTGGTCCTTTTGCTGGCTTTAAGATGGTCCTTTGCTGGTTTAAAATGGTCCTTTGCTGGTTTATGCTGGTCCTTGATGGTTTAGGCGTCTTTGCTGGTTGTATGCTGGTCCTTTGTGTTTTATAGCCGGGTCTTTGCTCGTTTATGCTGCGATCATTGCTGCGCTTTATGCTGACCGTCCTTTGCCTGGTTTAAGATGGTCCTGGGCTGGTTTAAAGAGCCTGGGTCCTTGACTGACCCGTTTAAAGCTGGTCCTTTGCTGGTTTAAACTAGTAATTTGCTGGTTTATGCTGGTCATGTACTGGTCTTAAGCTGACCCGTCCTTTGCTGGTTTATGCCTGGTATTGGCTGCGTTTAAGCTGACGTCCTTTGCAGAGGATTTAAATGGGCCTTGGCTGCAGTTTATGCTGGTCACCTTTGCTGGTTTAAGTGGCATGTGATGGTTTATGACGCGCTCCTTTGCCCTGGTTTAAGCTGGTCCTTTGCTGGTTTAAAATGGTCCTTTTGCTGATTTAAGATGGTCCTTTGCTGGTTTAAGATGGTCCTTTGCTGGTTTAAGCTGGTCCTTTGCCTGGTTTTCTAAGCTGGTCCGTGATAGCGTTTATGCCCCTCGGTCCTTTGCCATGGTTACTATAGCTTGCGTCCTTTGTGGTTTAAATGCGTCATTTGCGGGTGGTTTATGAGGCTCTTTGATGCCAGCGTTTATGCCTAGCCGTACTTTGTTGGTTTAAACTGGTCCTGGTGCTGGTTTAAGCTGCCGCTCCTTTGCTGGTTATGCACTAGGTCCTTTGGCTGGTTTATGACTGCAGTCCTTTGATTCGTCCCGTTTTAAACTGGTCCTTTCCTGGTTTAAGACTGCTCCTTTGCTGGTTTTAAGATGGTCCTTTGACTGGTTTATGCCTGGCAGTCTTTGTGGTTTGGTTTTTAACTGGTCCTTTGCTGAGTTTAAGCTGCGTCCTTTGCTGACGTTTATGCTGCGATACTTGCCTGGTTTAAGATGGTCCTTTTCTGGTTTAAGATGGTCCTTTTCTGGTTTAAGATGGTCCTTTTCTGGTTTAAGATGGTCCTTTTCTGGTTTAAGATGGTCCTTTTCTGGTTTAAGATGGTCCTTTGCTGGTGTATGCTCGTCCTTTGCTGGTTTAAGATGGTCCTTTGCTAGTTTAAGCTGGTCCTTTGCTGGTTTATGCTGCCCCGTCCTTGCTTGTTTAACGGTCCTTGTGGTTTAGCCTGCCGTCCTTTGCTAGACGTTTATGATGCCCAGTCCCTTTGTGAGTTTATGCTTGGTCCTTTGTTAGGTTTTAAACTGGTACTTTGCTGGTTATGCGTGGTCTATTCGCCTGTTTAAATGGTTCCTTTGCTGGTTTATGCTGACCCGCTCTTTGCTGAGTTTAAGCTGGTCCTCTTTGCCTGGTTTATGTGGTCCTTTGTGGGTTTTATAAACTGGCTCCTTTGAGGTTTAAGCATCGAGTCCTTTGCGGTTTATGCTGGCCTTTGCTCGCGTTTAGCTTTATGTGTGGTCCTTTGTTTCTTTTTTTTCTTGGTTTAAACTGGTCTCCTTGCTGGTTATGCTGGTCCTTTTGTCCTGCGTTAACTTTGGTTTCGTTTAAGGCTGCTAGTACTTCTTTGCGGTTTTTGCTGGTCCTTTTGCTGTTTTTTGCTGGTCCTTTTGCTGGTTTATGCTCGTCCTTTGCTGGTTTATGCTGGTCCTTTGCCTGCTTTATGCTGGTCCTTTGCTGGTTTAACCTGGTCCTTTGCTGGTTTAAACTGGTCCGTTGCTGATTTAAGCTGGTCCTTTGCCCCTGGGGTATGATGGTCCTCTTGCTAGGTTTTCTTCATGCTGCCCGTCCTTTGCTGGGTTTCAGCCTGGTCCTTTGCTGGTTTCAAGCTGCGTCCTCTTTGATGGTTTATGCTGCTCCTGCTGGTTTATGCTGGCTCCTTTGATGGTGTATGCTGGGTCCTTTGAAGGTTAGCTGCGTACTTTGCTGGTTTAAACTGCGTCATTTGCTAGGTTATCAGCCTTGCCCATCGAGTCCTTTGCTGGTTTAGCTGGTCCTTTGCTGGTTTATGCTGGTCCTTTGCTTGTTTAAACTGGTCCTTTGCTGGTTTAAGCTGGTTCCTTTGTTGGTTTAAACTGGTCCTTTGCTGGTTTATGCTGGTCCTTTGCTGGTTTTAACTGGTCCTTTTGCTGGTTTATGCTAGTCATGTGCTGGTTTAAGATGGTCCTTTGCTGGCTAAGCTGGTCCTTTGCTGGTTAAGCTGGTCCTTTGCTGGTTATGTGCTGGTCCTTTGGTGGTTTATGCTGGTCCTTTGTTGGTTTAAACTGATCCTTTGCTGGTTTAAGCTGGTCCTTGTGGTTTAAGCTGGTTCTTTTGCTGGTTTATGCTGGTCCGTTGCTGGTTTAAACTGGTCCGTTGCTGATTTAAGCTGGTCCTTTGCTGATTTAAACTGGTCCTATGCTGGTTTATGCTGGTCATGTGCTGATTTAAGCTGGTCCTTTGCTGATTTAAACTGGTCCTATGCTGGTTTATGCTGGTCCTTTGCTGGTTTTTTCTGGTCCTTTGCTGGTTTATGCTGTTTTTTTGCTGGTTTATGCTGGTCTTTTTGCTGTTTTATGCTGGTCCTTTGCTGTTTTATGATGGTCCTTTGCTGGTTTAAACTGGTCCTTTGACGGTTTAAGCTGGTCCTTTGCTGGTTTAAACTGGTCCTTTGCTTGTTTAAACTGGTCCTTTGCTGGTTTATGCTGATCCTTTGACGGTTTATGCTGGTCCTTTGCTGGTTTAAGCTGGTCCTTTGCTGGTTTAGCTGGTCCTTTGCTGGTTTAAGATGGTCTTTGAGGTTTTTGATGGGCTTTGCTGGTTTATGCTGGTTCGTTGCTGGTTTATGCTGGTCCTTGTGGTTTTAAACTGGTCCTTTGCTGGTTTAAACTGGTCCTTTGCGGGTTTAAGCTGGTCCTTTAGCTGGTTTATGCTGGTCCTTTGCTGGTTTATGGTGGCCCTTTGCTGGTTTAAACTGGTCCTTTTGCCGGTTTATGCTGGTCCTTTTCAGGTTTAAGCTGGTCCTTTGCTGGTTTAAGCTGGGCCTTTGCTGGTTTAAGCTGGTCCTTTAATGGTTGATGCTGGTCCTTTGCTGGTTTAAACTTGTCCTTTGCTGGTTTAAGCTGGGCCTTTTGCTGGTTTAAGCTGGTCCTTGCTGGTTTAAGTGAGTCCTTATGCTGGTTTTGCTGGTCCTTTGCTGGTTTAAGATGGCCCTTTGCTGGTTTAAGCTGGTCCTTTGCTGGTTAAGCTGGTCCTTTGCTGGTTAAGCTGGTCCTTGCTGGTTTATGCTGGTCCTTTGCTGGTGTATGCTGGTCCTTTGCTGGTTTTAAACTGTCCTTGCTGGTTTATGTGGTCTTTGGCTGTTATGCTGGTCCTTTGCTGGTTTAAACTGTTTTTTTGCTGGTTTAAGCTGGTCATTTGCTGGTTTATGCTGGTCCTTTGCTGGTTTATGCTGGTCCTTTGTTGGTTAATGCTGGTCCTTTCGCTGGTTTATGCTGGTCCTATGCTGGTCCTTTTGCTGGTCCTTTGCTGGTTTAAGCTGGTCCTTTGTTGGTTTAAACTGGTCCTTTTGCTGGTTTAAGCTGGTCCTTTGTGGGTTGATGCTGGTCTTTGCTGGTTATGCTGGTCCTTTGCTGGTTTATGCGGGTCTTTTGCTGGTTTATGCTGGTCATATGCTGGTTTATGCTGATCCTTTTGCTGGTTTAAGCTGGTCCTTTGCTGGTTTATGCTGGTCTTTGCTGGTTTAAGATGGTCCTTTGCTGGTTTTTTAAACTGGGCCTGTTTTGTGGTTTAGCTGGGTCCTTTGCTGGTTTCATGCTGGTCCTTTGCTGTTTATGATGGTACTTGATGGTTTTTTGGAACGGGTCGTTGCTGGTGGAAAATGGTCCTTGTGGGAAGCTGGTACTTTGATGGTTTGTATTGGTACTTTGCTGGTTTTAAACTGGTCATTTGCGGTTTTAAGCTGGTCCTTTGCTGGTTTATGTGGGTCCTTTGCTGGTTTAAGCTGGTCTGTTGCTGGTTTAAGCTGGTCATTTGCTAGAATATGCTGGTACTTTGCTGGTTTAAGCTGGTCATTTGCTGGGTTGTGGTCCTTTGCTGTGTTTAAAACTGGTCCTTTGTGGTTTTCTTTCAATGGTCCTTTGCGGGTTTCTGCTGGCCCTTTGCTGTTATGTGCGTCCTTTGTTTTTTGCTTGGTTTAAAAATAGGTCCTTTGCGGGTTTAAATGGTACTTGCTGGTTTATGATGGTCCTGTGCTGGTTTAAAACTGGGACCTTTGCTGGTTTTTGCTTGTTCTTTGCTGGTTTATGCTGGTCCTGTGCTGGTTTTAGCTGGTCCTTTGCTGGTTTAAACTGGTCCTTTGATGGTTTATGCTGCTTTAAACTGGTCCTTTGCTGCTTTAAACTGGTCCTTTGCTGGTTTATTCTGGTCATGTGCTGGTTTATGCTGGTCCTTTGCTGTTTTGCTGGTCCTTTTCTGGTTATGCTGGTACTTTGGTGGTGTAAGCTGGTCCTTTGCTGGTTTAAACAGGTCCTTTGCTGGTTTATGCTGGTCCGTTGCCAGCACATGACCAGCATAAACCAACAAAGGACAAGCATAAACCAGCATCCAGGTCAAACCCTAACAGCTATGCTGTTTTTTCAACAGGGGAAATCCTGGAGAATCGAAAATGAGCCCAATCTGTGCAGTCACATTAGAATTACCGCGGTATGAACCTGTGCACCGGTGTATTCACAGCAGCAGTCCTCCAGTGTTTCTGAGTCCCCACCGCCGGATTCTGTTTTAACGAGACGCTTTATTCAGAAAATGCAGCTTTGCAGCGTCACCGAGTCTCTGTGAGTGAACTTTTATTACTGCTCGCTATCATCAGCAGCGCTGTAAATCTGCTGTGTGATGGAGTAATCTAGTCTGATTACGTGTGTCACGTGAGCTGTTTGTTCAGATATGGTGTTGTGAGTGTGTTTTCACCAGGATTATGCTGATGTGAAGAACTCACAGTAGGCAGCAGCATATCTTAAACTAGATAAAATAGTTTGTCAAGATAAACTTTAGGTTGGCGTGAGAAAGCCTGAAAGTTTAAAGCAGTTCTAAAAGCCTGAAGTTTGAAATGTTAGATAGATTAGGATAGGTGTTTGATAACTGATGTAGCATGATTAGCATGTTTTACTATTAGCATATTGCTGGCATGATTAGCAAATTACTAGCATGACGCTAGCATGTTGCTAGCATGACTAACACAGTGACTAGCATGATTAGCAAGTTACTTGCATGTTGTTAGCATGATTAGCACATTACTAGCATGTTGCAAGCCTGTTTCTAGCATGGTTAGCATGCTACTAGCATTTTGCTAGCATGCTTAGCAAGTGACTAGCATGTCGCTAGCACGATTAGCAAGTTACTAGCATATCGCTAGCATGTCATTTGAACATTCCATCATTAATAATAATAATAATATAAAAAACCGCTCGATCTTGAATTCTACATTTCTGATGCGCACGAGGCAGAAAGAGAAAAGCCCAAGTCGTGTTCCAGACGAGCGCCGATGGGAAGACGCTGTTAATTGGTTTAGACCGTTCAGATGGGTTAGCTAGAGATGAGTTCCTGAGGCAGCTGTTTGCTTTTTAGAGGAAAGCCTGGTTTTTCCGGTTTGGGATCGAGTGGAATGGTGAAGAAATGCAAACCGAATCTGAAAGCAGGCTTCAGAGTTGATTTAGATCGTGTGACCCTCCGGAGGATCGTGTTTGTCGTGGATCTGGTTTGAGATTATTCCAGGAGCTGATTCTGTGCGTTCTCTCCGGCGTGGACTTGTGACACTCACATTAGCTCTGAAATGCAGTCTATATCAATTAGCTAACAGCTTTAGATTTTTACAAATGTTTTTTTAGTAATTCTCCACAAACCAGTTTTCATTCTTTTGTGACTCTCTGACAATGAAATGGCTGGAAGCATCATATTTCCCGAGGCTCCATCCGCTCTGGTTTCGAGTTTTCCTCCGGTTTGTGTTTCTCGTGACGTCACCGTGTGCTGACAGGTTGTTTCCGGCAAAGCAAACAAGCACAGAACTGTGTCCTCAACTCGCCCGCTGGAGCAGGTTTATGGCACATTGAGTCCATCCAGAGATTGAACACAAAACAGTACAAAGAATAAATGAATATAAAAAAGGACGTAAAACACAACACAAATGTATGGTTGCTCTCTTGAGGCAAAACACACTCAGTTTGCATTTGAGGGTCCTCAGATCCGTCACTGCTCACAAACACTAAAATGTGGAAATAACTGTTACTGTGGAAATAACTGTTACTGTACCTCCTGTGTTTCTTCTGTCTTGTTTTCCAGTTCAAATGTCTAATACATAAATCAAGACACATTTACTGGAGAAACAATATCTGTCACTGGGGAATGAACACTTGTTTTCTCTTTTAATTACATAGATGTTTCTGAGCCCACTGGCAGATGTATTGGAAAACAAGACAAAAAAAAATACCCGGTTGCCCAGGGCAACGCTGACCACCATATGTAATCAACCTCTCAGAAACATGAACTCCATAAACAGACTCAGTTTGCATCTGAAGTGATGCCAGAATCGAGTCTTGGCACAAAGAGCATCAATTATCAGAGTTTTGCTCAAACTTGTCTGTGATTTGAAGGCTGTGATGAAATGCAGTTCAGACGGAGATGTTGCTGGTGTTCTTCTGCTGTTTGTGTGACATGATGGTCTCGTGAAATCTGTGAAATCGCAGGATGATTCATAACGCGTTTGCCGTGTGAAAGGTCACGAGGTCGTCTCAGAGGAAGACGGGTCACCATGGAGACCGGAGGAGAGGAAGGGCTATCAAACATAAAGATTCACTGATGGACGTGTGCTAGATCCTCTGGTGTGAGCGACCGCTGACCCGAGATCAGTGCTGCATGAGTAATCTGTGCAATCATGAGGCTCCATCAGTGGAGATCCAGTCAATTCAGTTTACTCTGCTTCATAAAACTGCGTGTGTATGAGTGTGTGTGTGTGAGTATAAGTGTGTGTATAAGTGTGTGTGTGTGTGTGTGGTGTGTGTCAGATGTGTGTCTGTGGTGGGATGTTTGGGTGTGAGTGTGCGCATGTGTGTGTTTTGACGTGGGGTGTACGGATGAGTGTTGTGTGTGTGTGGGTGGGTGTTGTCAGGGGTGTCGTGTGAGACGGTGTGTGGGTGTGAGCGAGGGTGTGTGCGATGGCGTGCTGTGTAGTCTGCAGTGCTTCTGAGTTGTGTGTGTGCTGCGTTGTGTGTGTGTGTTTTTGTGTGTGTTGTGTGTGTGTGTGTGGGTGTGTGAGTTTGTGTGTGTGTGTGCCGCGTGTGTGTGCGCGTGTGTGTGTGTCTGCGTGCATGTCTGCGTGTGTGTGTGTGGTGTGTGAGTGTGTGTGTGTGTGTGTGTGTTTTGTGTGTTTGTGTGTGTGTGTGTGCGAGCGTGTGTGTGTGTTGCGCGCTGTGTGTGAGTTGGTGTGTTTGATGTGTGTGTGTGAGTGTGTGTGACATGTGTGTGTGGGTGTGTGTGTGTGATAGTGTGTGTGTTTGCATGTGTGTGTGTGAGTGTGTGTGCATGTGAGTGTGTGTGAGTATGTGGTGTGTGTGTGCGCGAGTGCGGTGTGTGTTTGCGCGCGGTGTGAGTGTGGTGTGTGTGTGTTTGCATGGCGTGTGTGCTGGGGTGTGCGCGCCGCGTGTGTGTGTGTGTGTGTGTGTCAGTGTTCATGTTCAGTCTTACTGGCTTTTAAAGGCAGCGTGAACTGGGATTTATATTCTGAGTTATTTTTTTTGCATTATGTATTCAGTGTTGCAGTATTTTAATGTTTTTGCATTACCTTCTTTAATAACTCAATGTAAAAACTGACTGATCTAAAATCACCAGTCAAGCAGCCTCTCTAATGATTCTGTATGAACTCTACAAACTCTGCTGAACTTTTAAGCCGATTTTAACCGCTCATTGCTGTGTTTATTACTCGCTCACAACGCGCTCTCTGTGTCTGTTTTGTAGGAATGCATAGCGGCTAAATCAGATTAGCATAGTTGCTAGCATTAGCCCACATGTCATAATCTCAAATGGGCAGAGAAACCTGCATAATGGAGTGTTTTGTGTGAGTTTTGCTCTTAGCAAATAAACATGCGACTATATAATAAGCGAGTCGGTATCTGTAGATGAGCACGCGCTCCATCCGATTAGAGCAGTGACTTTTGGCGTTTCATGTTCAGGGAGAGTATTTGAATGTGACTGTCAATCAAACTCACATTCAGATCTGCTCCGCCCACTACCAGCGTCCAATAGCATGAAGGCGAGAAGGATGTGTATTCTGTGCTACGCTAATGATTGACTAGCGCTACTGTCAGGGGTGCTGTTATTGGATCACTGGATTGACCAATCAAGAACACAACTGATTTTTAATTGTCTTCATTGCCCACAATATGTTGTTCTTCCTCATAAAGTTTTATTATGTTCACATTTGATGTTGCAGTTCGAAATTACAACACCTGCCATAAAACTCCTATCTGCTTCCAGTAGAGCAATCAATCAACCCAAAGAGCTTGATTTATTACAGACAAGATCCAGGTCAACACTTGAATTGTTTCTGCACTATTCAGGGTGATCAGATCCTGAGCAAATGCTCAATTTACATTAAAGGGATAGTCCACCCAAAAATGAAAAATTAGCCATGATTCACTAACCCTCAGCCATTCCAACCTCCTTGCAAACTTTCAGGTAAATCATTTTTATATAGAAACAAAAATGCAAATGGGACCCCAATACTTGCAACCTGTGGGGACAACCTAGTTTGAAGTAGTGTAAAGCTCTTCCTTGTCAAGTCAAGTCACCATTATTTATATAGCGATTTTTACAATGCAGATTGTGTCAAAGTAGCTTTACAGTGTGTCGATAATGCAAACAAAATTAAATTCTGCTGTCAGTTTTCCAGTTAAAGTCAGTTCATCGTTGATTCAGTGATGTCATCATCAGCTCAGATCAGTTCAAATAGCATCTGTGCACTTCAAGTCAACAATAAAACTGCGTCATGCACTTATAGGAATCAGAAACATTATTGCGTGTTGCGTGGGCGCTAATAGAGTAATATTTAAAGTGCTGAATGTTTGCCTTGACTTTTTTAAAAAACAGTTGTGAGGAATTGTACTTTGGTCAATACAAAACGTCTCCATTGAGATCAAAGTCATTGTTTCTTAAATTGCAGATGGAAACAGGGCGTATATTTACCGCTGGCCGCGCTCGCCAAACATGGAGATCGTCACATGCCTGGTGCGCGTTCCGATCGTGAATCAGGACCAACGTCACCTACACGCTCCAGTACAACACGGGGTGAGCTGAGTGAAACACACTTTACCAGAAACCGCACTGATCTAGTGTATCTGTAGAGTTGTAAGTCTGCTGAGTGCATGATGATGAAATGAAAGTGGTCATCAGTCGCCCCGCAGTGAGCGCGCTCATCGGGATGGGTCCGATCGAGGTGAGCGGCGGGGCCTCAACAGCGGGCTTCTTCGATGCCAGAACAATCAATCAGGTCTGGGAGATGTTGAACGGCCTGAACGGGACGGGCGACACCGCAACCGGAACCCATCGCCTCCACAAACACTGCAGTGGACGTGGCTGAATAGGTGATTGCATACACTGAGACACAGCTGACATAGGGAAATATCTAGTATCAACTCTTCTGACTGCATTCTCACGGCACAGACAGTTATTATCTTTATCAACCTAGCATACATGCAGTTTTTTTATGAGATATCCCAAAGGGGGAATATGCTGGTGTATCTCGCCTACACTCTTTCTTGGCATCGGCGTTCCAGAAAGAGCCTTCGTTCAACAGCCATACACTCTTAAAAATTGTTTACCACCTTTATTTGAGTACTCACTTTGACTTTCTACTAAGTATAAGTAACTTTGCAACTACATGCCAAACTAACTCCTTAATTGGGCGGCTACATGCTATTATCTCTCAGAAGTAGACTGTTAGGTTAGGTTTAAGGTTAGTAGAATAAGTTGACATATACTTGCAAAGTTTCTTATAGTCAGGATGTTGTGGACCCTTCAAAATAAAGTGTTTAGAAAGGAATTAAGCAGGAGTCTACTATAATGCTCGATCTTCTGAATGCATCACGATTCTCTCTGGAATTGGTTCTGAGCTTAGTTTTTAACAGCAGATGGTGCTCTGATCTAATTTTTAACCGCAGACTCATACTCCAGAAGAAGTGCCGAAGAGCACCTCGGCTCAGAATGCTTTTATGAAGCCAGATTAATGTGTAAACAGCCCACTGTGAACATCCTTGTAATTCGCTTAAACCTTTTCGAACTTTATGAATGATTATTTTAGGTTCAAGTGTGAGTAAGGATTTGGAAACAAGCAGAGTACGGCTGTTTCTAAAGCATGCAGCGCCATCTACTGTTCAAAACTAAGCTCAGAATCGATTCCAGAGAGAATCGCCATGCATTCTAAAAATCTCAGAATCGAATCATTTCTCGATTCGCAATGCAACGATTTATTTCCCCCAGCCCTATTCCATTGGATACAACATTTTTTACACTCTTAAAAATAAAGGTCCCAAAAAGAAACAATCCGAAGCGATTGCACGATTATTGAGAACCCAAACGGAACCTTTCATGAACAGTTCCTAACAGAAAACTGAAAAAAAGATAACAGTGAAAAAATGTCTGTAGCTATAAAACACTTAGAAAAAATTGTTATTTTAAGAACTGACCACTGAAAGGATCTTTGCGAACTGAAAATGGTTCTAAATGCTTCAACGACATGATTATAAATGTTCAGCTTGTCTTAATGAACTCTCCTGAGGTTTGCTGGAGCGCTGATGTTTCATCATGTCTGTTAACGAGTCTCATGTGCTTCGTCCCCAGTGGAGATCGACCCGCCCTTTAACCTGTCGTACGTCATGCTGAACGAGAGCGTGGGGGAATCGAGCCGCAGTATTCTGCTGTCCTGGCTGAATCCGATTGAGTCTCAGGTGCGTGAGGGATGGATCACGCTCGTCTACGAGCTGCGCTACAGACACCTCGCTCAGCCGGACAACTGGAGGGTACGACACCAGTCTGCTTACAGTGCCTCCGTTTTCATTACGATAACTGTAGAACAGAAATTACAGGGTTTTTTTCAACTGATAATGTACACGGGAGTTTATGAAAGAAGAGCTTTAGGTTTTGAAATACTGTGTATTTGATATATCCAAAAATATAATATTATGGCAAAAGTGTTAGCAACGTAAGACAGATGTTTGCTTTTGAGATGTGTTAGTGATATTTTGAAAGCAGTGCTTCATTTTCCAAGAGATGTGAGGCATTTTGCATTTAGTGTGTGCAATTCATGGATTTGTGTGTAAAGAAAAATAGAGGCAAAGTTTTGAAAATGTGTGTAAGCAGTTGAAAAAAAAACTGTTAAGGACCTTTAGTTGAGGGCTTTGGGTGGAAGTGTGTTGTGGGGGGGGGTGGGTGTACTGAAGGTAAAAAGAGCGTTTTGCGAGAGGCCTCATGTGGAGTTTTGTGGATTGCGGGTGGGAAAGTATGAGTTCATTTGGTGCGCTGCGCCTCCACCACACAGGAAACACTGGAGAGCCCCATGGAGCGAGTCCTACAAACATCAGCATCGGTCAGCAGGACCTTCTGGCGGTACACACCACCACCACACAACCACACAATCGCACACACAAACAAACAAACACACTCGCACACACACACACACACACACACACACACACACCACAACACTCACTCACGCACACACACACACACACACTCTCACACACACACACACACACACACACACACACACACACACACACACACACACACACACACACACACTCCTCGTACACACACATCACCTCACACCCACACACACACTAACCTCTCACCAACACACACACGCTCACGCACACACACACACACACACTCACTCGTACACGCACACACGCTCACGCTCACACACACACACACAACCCAACCACACACACACACACACACACAGAGGACCCGTCTGTCAGACTGATAGTCGCAGCTCTAAATGTCGCTCTGTCTGTCTCTCAGATCGGATGTTGGCCTTGATCCTCGTGACCAGCATCGCCATCATGGTCTTCCTCATCGTGGGTTTGGGGATCATCCCGCGAGGCAAGAGGTCAGTGAGTTCTGGTCTCTGTATCGACGGACTGTCGACATGAATTACACGGATGGATCTGTAGATCTGCATCATTGGGTCACATGGCTCCAGAGTCTCGATCAGATGTTCAGTTCAGTCACGAAGTGTCACGAATCTGCAGACGTCCTTCAAATTTGAGTGAAAATCTGTCAAAATTCTGGTAGCATGCTTAGCTTTGAGAAACACATAAAACAAACCCAAATGCATTATTAAAAAAAACATATGTATGAAAAAACTCTGTGAGGCTAAGAGTTCAGGAGACAGAGAATGCTGTTAGGTCAGTATGAAAACAATAGACCTTTTTCACATTTCCAGGTTTCTCAGCAGCAGAAGTCGTCATAGTTGGGTTAACTTGAAGAGCAGTGAATGGGAGAGTGCCAGAGATATATTTTCTGCATTCCCAGTTGCTCAAATAACAAAAGAAAAACTCCACGATAGTGTTTTCACGACTTTCAAAAATTGAGCGAGACTGATAACGGCAGTCAGAAGAGAGAACGAGGTCAAATCCCTCGCATTAGAAACACTGCTAGTTTTTATAAAAAAAACCTCGAGGTATTTACGATGCTGAGGGACCGGAACGCATCATCACAGTCTTGTGAAAAGGGTTCATAGCAGTCTATGGCAAAACCCCATGAAAAGACCAAAACCAATGTGTACTTACATATTTTGAAGTGAGTTCAATCTGAGCAAACCTCCTTTCGGGGTTGGCCTCATTTGTAAAAACAAAGTAAATAAGTACTTTTTAATTGTTTTCTGTAAGGGTTAGTGTGTGGGTTAGGTTATAGTAATTATAACTAGCTGTCATTGACTTCTTTCTCTGCTTGTGTTCCTCCTGCAGAATTAAATCGTTCCTCCTGCCACCGATTCCCAAGCCGCGCATCCGAGGGATTGAACCGGTTCTGCTGAAGGTCTGAGAGTCCGTCACACATCACACACCCATTTGAGTTATTAGTAGTGTTTAGATCACCTGCTTTACCTTCTGTCCTTTCTTGTTCCTCCAGAAGGGGAAGATTGACGAGATCAATCGTCGTTTCTCCAGCTTTCACGGCTATAAGTCGCCGCAGTACAGCATAGAGACGTGTTACCAGGTGAGCGTGGACCCATGTCTGTCTGCGATGCCGTATAAACGCGAGGACACACCGATCGCCGACAGACAACCGCCTGCGCAGACGAGCTGCAGTCCTGCGCCCTACTGCCGTGGCCCCGCCCCCTACTGCGAGGGAGCCACGTCTGCTTCAAACCCTGACCCCGCCCTCTTCTGCGAGGGAGCCATGCCTACTTTAAACCCTGGCCACACCCCCTACAGTGAGGGAGCTCCGCCTCCTTCAAACCCTGGCTCCGCCCACCCGGAGCTCATGTGTGTCCCAGGCATGGACTACAGCATGATTCTAAACCCCGCCCTCACGCTGCCACAGGACTTCTACACCTGTGTGAAGGGCGTGACGCCCGGCGGAGCGCTGCACCTGGTGCCCTGTCTACCCGACGCTCTGAAGAACACGCCCTACCTGCAGTTCACAGACGACTGCGCAGACAAGAGCAGCCAGCTGACGGCGCTGCTGGAGAAGCAGATGGAGGCGCTGTTGAGCTCGAGCGACTCGGACCCCAGCGAAGCTGCCCTGCCTTTGCTACCTCACTCATCAGACACGAACTGAGCGCAACCAGGAGCTAAACGCACCTGCGACACACACACACCACACCACCACACACACACACTAACAGTCACGCAGTCTGTGCTGGATTGTCTCGATAGGACACATGACTGGTGTTTCTGTTCAGAACGAGCACATTCACTGCCTGATTCACAGCACAAGCATATTTTTTCACTGCACGATAAGAAACGAGGTTGTTGACGTTGAAGCATGATCAGATCAAAGCAGGAGCATCGCATCAGCGGATGTGATTTGAGCTATATTTGTGACCCTGGAGCAGAAAACCAGTCATAAGGGTCAATTTTTCGAAATTGAGATTTATGCATAATCTGAAAGCTGAATAATAAGCTTTCCGTTGATGTATGGGTTGTTAGGATCGGACAATATTTGAAAATCTGGAATTTGAGGGTGCAAAAAATCTAAATATTGAGAAAATCATCTTTAAAGTTGTCCAAATGAAGTTCTTAGCAATGCATATTACTAATCAAACATTAAGTTTTAATATATTTACGGTAAGAAATGTACAAAATATCTTCATGGAACACGATATTTACTTAATATCCTAATGATTCTTGGCATAAAAGAGAAATCTATAATTTGACCCATACAATGTATTGTTGGCTATGGCTACAAATATCCCAGAGACTTAACACTGCTTTTGTGCTGCAGGCTCACGTATGAATGGGGTATCCAAAACTTTGTAGTTGTGATATGAATGAGAGAAAGTCATGTCAATTATTTACCGCTACCAATCAGATGCATATTTCCTCCTTGTGTAAATAAGATTTTACAGGCGGTTGAGGTTGTAATACTTATTAATAACTCACTTTATGTCATTATAGTTGTCAGTAAATGAAATAGTCACTGTAGTTGCTAGGGGTATAACGGTACACAATCATGACGGTTCGATACGTACCTCGGTTTTAGCGTCATGGTTTCGATACAGCAGGCGGGAAAAACTAAACATAAAATTGCTTATTTTCTTCTTTTAAACTGTGGCTGTGGCTTTGTCTTTAAATAAATTCAATTATAATAAAAAATTTCTTAGGGATAAAAATCTACCTCACCTTATGCTCTGAACTATAGGGAGCCCTTTTACATTACTACATTACATAATTTAGATACAAATATTAATTAATAACATGAAATATTTTTGTGAAATGAAATAGTGTATTTGTTTCACAAAAATAAAGTTATTGCATGATTATGGCCTCGAACAACACAAGTGTGACTCCCAAATAAACAATACCAGAGAGTTAATTTAGGTTTTGTTCAGTTTCTAGAGCTCGAGTCCCATCCAGATGTGCTTTAAGTTCAGATGACATGAGAGAGAAAAACATGTCACTCAGATCAAACGCTGAGGAATATGAAGAATATGGAAAACATGTATGTGTGCTCCGATTCAGATCGTCACTATTTCAGATGAAACCGCACAAACTGCGTCATCATTCAGGGACTGCACTGACAACGTCACACAACACACGACACACACACACACACCCACACACACACTCACTATCTATCACGCCACACACACACACAAACACAACCGCACACTCATCTCTAACACACACACACCTCACCTCTCCAACACACACTCCCCACTCCACTCACTCACTCACCTCAACCCAACACACACAACCACAACACTCATCAATCACACACACACACACACAAACTCTCACACACACACACAATCACACACACACACACAACACAACACACTCACTCACACACCACACACACACACACAAACTCACACAACACCACACACTCACACACACCACACACACACACCACATACAGCGAACTAAGCTATAAGCGATCACAGGGCGTTCTGACGATTTGTCTGGAAGCCGATGGTCCTTCTGACTAGAACTAAAACGCACTCAGATCTTAAAAATATTTTTGAATAATGGACCGCAGATTCTGGCATCTGCTCACTTCACTGTGATCCTCGCCCAGTGTCTGATGGGTAATAACACTTCTGTCGCACGTCTAGATGCAATTCTTAGGGATTTCGTGAAGCATCTACAAGCCATGAATATAAAAATATGCACACCAAAGACACGATGAGACGAGTGTACTGAATGTCAAGCGATCGGACGAAGCAGAAATGTGAATAAGAGTTGTAAAGAAACTCTGCTGTAAGACGGGCTCGTTGAGCGAGTCATGATGTGATGAATGTACGGTTGTGATGATGATGCTGCTGCGCGCCCGCGCGCCCCCCCCTCCCTGCAGCGCCGCCAGCCCCCGTTCCCTCGCTTTGTGGATATGTGCGCTTCTTTCTTCACCTTCCCGCCGTTTCCTGCCGCCTGTGCTCTTTGGCGCTCCTGTTTCCGCCCCTTCGCCCCCCCCCCCCCCATCCTCTCACCCCCGATTCCCCCTGCCCCCCGCCGTCGCTCGTTCCGCCTCGTCCCCGGTTGCGGCCAGCTATTTATCCGTCCGTGTTTTTTTTTGGGGCGTAGTTGTCCATGTGCTTGTGTGCGTTTTTTTCCTCGTGCTGTTTGCTTCCTGTCCCCCCCCTGCCTCGGTTCTGTGGTTGGACTTCCTTCCCTCGCCTGCCCTCCTGCTGTGTTTTTCCCCGCTCATGCCGCGTGCGGTCGACCCTCCTGCAGCTTAGACCCCCCCCTTTCTGCTCCCCCCCACTGACTGTGTTCTTTTTCTCTGTTTGTTGCTGGGCTTTCCGCAGGTTGCTATGCGCTCCTTTCTTCCCCCCCCGTGCCTCCCATCCTCTCTATATCTCTCTCCCGCCCGGGTCCTGTTCCATCACCAGCCTCTCGTGTGTGTGCGCTGTGTGTGAGCGAGAGCGCGAGTGTGTGGCTGTGTGGGTGTGTTGTGTGTGTGTGCGCGTGGTGAGCGCGCGGCGTGTGTGTGGGGTGTGTGTGTGGCGCGCGCGTGTGTGTGCGTGAGCGCGCGCGACGTTTGTGTGTGTGTGCGTGCGCGAGAGCGTTTGTGTGTGTGTGTGTGTCGTGTGTTGGGCGCGGCGAGCGTTGTGTGGGGGTGTGTGTGCGTGCGCGCGCGCGGCCGTTTGGTGTTTTTTTGTTTTTGTGATTTCTGTTTTTTTCTTGTATGGGAGAGAGAGAGAGGTTGTGTGTTTTTTTGCCTGTGTGTTTTTTTGTGACGTGTATCTCCTTCCCGCTGTGAGGAGAGAGTGTGTGTGTGTGGTGTGTTGTGTGTTGTTGTGTGGGTGTTTGTTAGCGACAGAGAGAGAGTGTGTGTGTGTGAGAGGGATCCGTGGGGTGGTGCGCGACCGACGACGTTTTGGGTGTTGGTTGTGTGGTGGGGCGGTGATTTTTTTCGGTTTCTGGGTGGTGTGGGCTTTTTTTGGAGAGAGGTGCGTGTGGAGTGTGGTTGCGACTTTTTTTTTTTGAGGGAGTTCTTTTTTTTTTTTTTTAGTTGGGGGCCGTTTTCCTTCTTTTTTTTTTTTTTTTTTTTTTTCTTTTTTGTTTGGTTATCTGTTTTTTTTTTTTTTTTTTTTTTTTTTGTTTTTTTTTTTTTTTTTTTTTGCGTGTGGTGTGTTTTTTGACGAAAGCGAGAGAATTGGTTTGTTGTTTTTGTGAGTTTTTGGGTCTGGAGTGAGTGAGCATTTTTTTTTTTCCCCCCCCTTTTTTGGATTTCCACCCCGCCTGCCTTTTTTTTTTCCCTTTTAGTTTTTTTGATAGAGGAGAGTTATTTTTTTGTTTGTGCCCTTTTTTTTTTTTTTGTGGTGTGATTTGTTTCTAGACTTTTTGAGCCCCCAGTTTGTTTGTTGTTGTGTGCCTTTGTTTTTTGTTTGTGTTGTATGTGGGTGGTGTGTGCAGCCAGTTTCTTGTGTGCTTTTCCCTTGTTGTAGGGATGTGTGTGAGGTGTGTGCAAGCGAGTGGGTGTTGTGTTGTGTGTGCGTGTGCCCTGTGCAGTGTGTGGGTCCGTCTGTTAGAGACCCTTTTCCCTGTGCGCTTTCTTTGTTTTTTTTTAGTTTTATTTTTTTTTGAGGTTTGGTGGTGCAGTGTAGTGTGTGTGGTGTTGCGTCTTTTTCATACACATGGTTTCTATGTGTGCATTAGAGAGACTGGAGCACTGTGTTATTTGTTCACACTGTTTCTCAGACTCATTTTAGTGTCAGTTCATGCTTCAGAAACATTTCCTCCTGATTTTCCTCTCTGATAGATTATTTGTTGTTGGCTGTTTCTCTGTGGTGTGAGTGTGTGTGTCTGTGCCTCATAACTCCTGCAGGTCTTTCCTGCTGTTATAAATGTTCATAAACACTCTCCCCCCGGTTTTTTATTTCTGCGGCACCCCGCCAACTAACTACCCCCCCCCCCCGTTTTTTTTGAAACCCCGTTTGGTTAGAGAGGTTCTGATATATTTAAAGAGAGGTTTATAGAGTAATAAAAGTGTCCGCTGTAAAAGGTAGTCTATTGCTTATTCATTATTTTGAACGCCGCCTCTCTTGTGTTTAACGTATTTTGTTGCACCCCTAGTTTTATTATTTTTGTGGGCTTTCTGTACTTGTTTTCTGCGTTTTGCTCCATATATTACTTTTTTTAGCGTGGGAAAAAATCGTATTCCCCTGTGGGCAACTACAGCTGAGTGAGAGTGGTGTGTTTTTGTGGTTTACACACACACACAGCCGCGTTGTTTGTATGAAAACGTGGGACTCTCCTACGGGAATGGCTTTATACCCCCCTGTCCCACGACGTATTTTCTATTGCCCTACACTCAAACTTACCTGAACTGTACCCTCGCCAACGGATGACTTTCGCGGGTTCGATTCAATACATTCTGAGGCCGAGTGGGTGATTGATTAAGCTATGTTTTGAATATAGGGGGGCTTGGTTTGGTGTTATGGCCGCAAACGTCACCTTCTTCTTGAAACCTGTTCCCTTTTCCGGTCATGTCTACACAGGTGGAGTTCTCATTGTGCACAATATATACCGGCGCACACCATTCCACACCACCCCCCCCTCCCACAAGCTACAGGTTTTTTTTTATCTCATTTAGGTGAAAAGTGGGCCCCCGGACGCTTTTTTCCTATAGGCGTAATGTTGTGTTTATTTGTACGCCTTGTCCTCACACAGTTAGACTTTATTTCTATTGTCCCTATCCAGCCAACCTTTGTAACCATAATACCCTATAATATGTCACAGGAGAACTGTCTCGCATTGTTGTACTTTTCGTCCGCAACGTAAAATGTATTTTTGTTGTTTATTTGATTTTTTTAGACTGCTTTGGTGGCCTCACGGGGTACTGTACATCCATTCATCATTTGTTTGCCTTTCTCAAGTGTTGCACAGAGAACAGGGACGGGAGGAGGACCCGCGCCTGGGGGGGGCCAATTCCGGGGCGGGCGTTTGGGAGACTTGCATCTTTGAGATGTTCGGTGGATTTTGGCTGGGTACTCCCCCCGGCCCTTGTAGAAAAAGGGCCACAAGCATCACAAAGCGCACAAATCTCATATCGATCCTTCTCATTGGGCTGACTCTTTTTCAGAACGTCCATGGGCAATTAGTTAGACGGCAATAGGTTATGTAGGTTGCAGCCCAGATCGTTGTATGCTGGCTTGTCACTTCCCCCCGCATTGTTCTAGAGCAGTGAGTGCATCTACTGCTAGATTTGTGTACCCTGCATCACTTTTGCTCTTCTTGTTTCCAGTCTTCAGATTTTCTTCTATCCGTTCTACTTATACTGGGTCCACCCATTGTGTTTTGCCCTTTTTTTTCAAGCCAGGGCAGCGGAAGGAGGCGGGGGGGGGGGGGGGGGGGGACACACACAACCCAACACACGCGCAGAGCACTTATCGTCAAACACAGCACCGCACGGCCCACACACACACAACACACAAGAGCGCGCACACACTAACACATTCACGCACCACACACCAAACACACACGCACACACACACCCACCACGCGCGCGCCCACATTCACACACACACACACGCCGCGCACCGCCCAGTTCACACACACACACACCACACACGCACACACACAACCACACACACAAACACACACACTCTCTGTCCTTAATAGACTGTCAGCGGTACCATACACCCACACCATGGGGGCAGCGGCGTCCTCGATCGTTGACCTCTCGAGCTTCCACGTGTGATTATAGACTCTTCGTCACACACACGCTCTCCACATCATCGACACGACTGGCGGGCCCGTTCGGCTTCCAGACTTGCACGTCTGACCTACATCTACGAACCCGACACCCCCGTTACAGCTATTTTTCACCTTGTTCTTGCCTACACCCTAGCTGTCAACGGGCACTATTTCCCCTTTGGGAGACCGCGCGCACCCCCACCCTCTCCACTATTCATACCAAACATCCTTGCCACCTCATCGCAAATCCTGCACGTAACCACTGCGCGGAGAAAACGAAACCCATACACACTAGGCTCACCCATCTGATAGATCCAGTACACATTCACGGTCTCTCACAGGCGCACACCACAGGCAACTTTTCACCACCACACCGCACATTACTTACACACACACACGCGCGTCCACACTCACGCAACCCCGCACACACACACCACACACACACCTAAACACCGTGCCACGGCGCACACGCACACTACAAATCATCAGCGCGCTCAGCACGCACACTAGCGAACACAACATATAATCTCGCCCGCCTTCCTACTCTGCAACCCCAGACTGTGAGATCCTGACCAGAAGTCTGTGCGCGACAGACTATGTACCCGCAGCTTACGGTGGACCCCCCCGCAGTTGTGGTCCCCTACGTTGGTGAACCTCACTAACCCTCACGTCAGTGTCACCCAACCCTATCTTAACACCACGAACACCATACATACCAGCAAATCGACACGACACGCGCCCCCCGCACGACCAACGACACCCCCACAACCACCTAACACGCGGCGCCCACACCGCCAACAGCCACGTTTCCCACACACAGCACTACTGCAGCACGACCTCAACACCCACAACGCACGGACGACACGCACACACACGTCACGGACACGTCACAACACTACATCACACACACACACCCATAAACAGCAACACACAGCGCGCGCTACACACGACCGCAACACGACAGCGCGCACATACGACAATACACACACCACAGCATACAGTCTATCAGACACACACCAACTCCCACGGCTCTCACACATCTTTACCACGCAACAACACACCCACACACACACACACCCACAGCACACACACTCAACGACGTCACCCCTCACACAACACACGCGCGCAACACGCACCCACACCACACTGGCTCGCCAGCACACACACAGCACTAAGGATTATGCGCAACAAAACTCTCTCACACTCACACAACCACACACACCACACACAAACACAACACCAAACTCTTCGACTGCAGCGCACACACACACAACACCCACCGAACACTCTCTCACCCTCCCACTCTTAAACGCACACACTCACCCACAAACAGCACCTCACACACTACTCTCTCTCCACCATCCCAACACGGCAGCACCACACATACACACATCCGCTTACATCAACACCAGCAAAGAGCAACGCACACTCACAGCAAACGGCACTCTCTGCACACAGCGACCACTCACCAACTACGACCACACATAACAAACACCTACATAACACACGCACCGCGTCTTAACGCACACAAACGGACACTCTTGTCATCATACACACCACTATACACAGTACCGACCTCACACGTACGCTCTTCCCACACACTCACCACCAACAATCACACACACACACACAACACACATTCTCACCTCATCAACACAGCAGATAAACTACTGTCTCTCTCTGACACAACCACCACAGCCAGACACTCTCTAGCTCACACTTCAACAACACTCTCGCACATTTACACACACACACACCTCTCTACAGCACCACACACACACAGCCACATCTCATACACACACACACACACACACTTTCTCTCACACACACACTTTCTCTCACACACACACCCACCCTCTCTCACACCCACACACACACACAAACAAACTCCGTTCTGTCACAACAACACACACTATCGTTCACAACTCACACAATACACACAACTCTCTCTCACACCAATCACCAACACCACCACCACACACTCTACACTCAACACCACACACACAAAACCTCTCGCACACACACTCAACACACAACCACACAAACAAACACTCTGCGTCCCCACTCAATACAATCTTACAATCACATCCACAACCCACACACACACTCTCTCACACTCACACCCACACTCTCTCACACACACACACACACTCTCTCACACTCCACACACCACCCCACACGTCTCCACCCACCCCCACAACACCTCTCTCACCTCACCTCTCTCATTCGCACACCACACACTACACAAACACACGCTCTCAACACACCCATATATATCATGATACTCGCAGAGAGTCACACACACACAACCCAACTCTCGTCGCACTCACAACCACTCTCTAACACTCCACCCCCCTCTTCAGTTGCATAGATACACCCCACACCAACACACTCTCTCTCACACCCGCGAGACACACATAACACACACGTCACACGCTTCACACGTCCCCACACACCACAGGGAAGTTCTCTCTCACACACATCACACCATCTCTCTCACAATACACACGCACACCACACACACACACACCCACACACCACACCACACACAACAAACCTCTTCCACGCACCCACTCCATCACATCATACACATGATCTCATCACACTACAGCAACAATACCACACTATCTCCACACACACCACACACGACAGCACAACACACTTCTCGAGCCCACACACACTACACACCACACACACTCTCTCGCACAAAGGCACATACACATTACCTGGCTCTGAAACCGATCTCGGCACCACCCACACCCACCCCTCTCGCGCGCACACACACTCAACACCACACACACCTCATAACACTCAGAACACTGTCCTAACTACACCCCACACCACCCACAACCACAAAAACAGACACCCACCTTTCACACACATCACCCAACACCACACAACACACACACAACACCTCTATCTCACACTCAACGCTATCACACTCACCAACACACACACACCCAACACTCTCTATCACCCGCAACACACACACAAACTCTCTCTCTATAAGCAACACTGTGTACACACACACACAAACACACCGACCACCTCTTCCGCAACACACAAACACAACAACACACACCACTCTTAAACAGCTCCACACGCACACACACACAACACCATAATCACCGCAGACGCACACTCCACACACACAGCGATATTCACACACACACATTCACAATCACACACACACTCACACACAAACACAGAACACACAAACACAGAACACACACACACACAAACACAACCACACACACACACACACAACCACACTTTCTCACACACACATCTCACATGAAACACACCACACAACACACCACACACACATCAAGTCTCGCTCTACAGCACAACCACAGCGCCGAACACTCAAAGACACAGTTCACACACACACCACACACCACTATTCTGCTCACACGAACAAACACCACACCACTCTCTCGCTCAAACACACTCCGATCACACAACACACACAAACACACACGGCTTCACACACACACACACACACACAAAAAAAAAAACACACACACACACACACACACACCCACACACACGAATCTTACGGCTCTAACACTCCAAACACGATCCACCAGCACACACACGCACATCGCCGCACACGCCAAGCTGGGGAACACTCAACACACAAACACACGACGCTTTCCACTCACACACAACATACACATCACACTCCTTAGCCACCCATCACACAACACACACACACTCTATGCACAATCAACACACACACACAACACACTCTATGTCTCACACAAGCATTAACAACACACACACGAACACACAGTCCGAATCACACACACGGTTCACAAATACATTACGAGAGGTCTCTCACTACTAACACACACACTCTCTCTCATAACCAAATAGACAACACACTATCTAGCACATCCACAAACACCTAAACACACTATCACTCGGTACTCGCACACACACTCAAAAACCACAACACACATTTCAGCGTCACACACACATCACAATCACACACACACAATCTCATATCACACACAACGAGAATACACAACACTAACAAACACATATCACACCAACACTCTCACTCACACTAACACCACTATCCTTCACACTCACAAAAACACATTGCAAGCTCTACACGATATCCACACGCTCGTCACACGCAATAAAACACACACCACGACTCTCCGCCGCAATCAGACGTGATTCACAACCACTAACACACACAACAAAAACAAGTCTCTACCACGAACACACAAATCACTCTCTCGCATTTCAACACACCGACACACCACATCACAATAACTCTGCTCTTGCACACTCTGTACACGCTCTCACCAATCACACACACAACACATAACACAACAACACACTCTCTTCACACGCTCACACACACACGCTCTCAACACAACACACCACACACACAAACTCACTCTCTCCACACTTCTCACACTCTCTCCCACGCACACAACAACACACACACTCGTAGTCTCACTACAAACACACCCCACCAACTCTCTCTATCCCACTCTCCACAACTGCACACCACCACAACCACCTCTCTCTCACACCCACACACCACAAACACACACACTGATCTCTCTTCTCACACTCTTACATCTCTCAAACACACACACACACCCACACACCACCACACCCACCCTCTCTCTCCCCTCTCACCCTCTCACACACTCACACAACACACCCACCACACTCTATCTCTCTCTCTCACACTTCTACACCCTCTCTCCCCACTCACATCACCCCACACAAACACACACTCCCCTCTCTCTCTCCCACTAGTGCTCCCCCTCTCCACATACACCACACACACACCACACACACACACAAACACACTCACTCTCTCGCTCACACTCTCTCCCCCTCTCCACACTATCTCACACACTTCTCACACTCACAATCACACACACCACACCCACATCACTCATCTCTCTCTCACCTCTCTACACACTCACACACACACACACACACCCACGCACTCTCTCTCTCACACACACACACAACGCTCTCACAGTGAACCACACACACCATCACACACACACAAACACTCACTTCTCTCTCACTCTCTCACTCTCTATCACACACACGCACAAAACACACACAAAACACACACACACAAACACACAACTCACTCACTCTCGCTATAACACTCTCTCAAAACTCTCTCACACTCACACCAATCCAACCCACACCACCACAAGCCAATCCACTCTATCTCTCACACTCTTCACCATCCACCGCTGTGGGGGAGAAAGTCATCATTAAAGGCCAAAGCATGGTAAAACTATTATTTTTAACCAATTCTAATGTCTGTAGGCTTAGGAAATTCAACGTATTTAGGGCTTTTAAATAAAGACAAATTTACCAAAAAGAAAAGTGAAATAAAAATTTAATTAAAAAATTCGATAGTAAGTTATAAGATAAAACATGACAGTGTTTGAAGCATACTATGTAAAGTACTTGAAGAATGGGTGTGGTAATTCTCTAGTGGCCTGTGGTAACTATTATAACTATTGTAATCTTTACCGCCAATAAGGTTCTACAACTATAGGGAATATTTTACTACAATACACTACAGTTTACTGTAATATATACTACAGTATTCATCAGTTTACTATAGTTTATACTACAGTATGCTGTAGCATTCATTAAAAAATGTTGTAAATACTATAATATATACAGAATAATACACTTTACTATAGTATGGTTAAAAAACACTATAGTATTTACTATAAATTACTACAGTATTTTTTCATGTGGGATGATACGTGATAAACGGACTAATTCATAACACTTTTTACAGGAAATATTATATTGTAATGGCCTGTAACATCTTGTGATCCATGACAACGAGTAACAAATTAGCCTGTTAAAATAAAACATAAAGAAAGGACTTTGGACACCCAAAATCAACCAGAAAGCCGCTTAACGTGCTATTTATGGGTTGTGTTGAGATGATGAGTTCTTCTGTTCACAGCTCAGACAAACCCCCCCCCCCCCCCCCCCCCGGCCCCGTCAGCTGCGTGGCTTTCGCCTGTGACGTCACGTCTAGCCCTGGCAGGTCAGGAAAAGGTCATTAGCGCCACCTCGCGTCTGACAGCTTAATAACTATACACAGCACACACAACTTTATTTTGGAAGTGATTTATCGCGATTAATTGTTTGACAGCACTACTATAATATAATGCATGACAAACCCTACATGACAAACCCTACTGTTTGAGCCTCAGGAAGCGCTGTTTGTGTATTGTTTTTGCAGTTTTTAGGTGTTTTTATCTTTTTGACAGCTGGATAAATGTTGCTTTTGTCACAAATAGAAGGAGTTTTAGCATGTAAGCAGTTGAGAACACTAATTATGAGATTAAGATGAAAACAAATGTTGGGTTGGATTGATTAGTTTCATCAGCAACAATCAGGCACATATACTTTATTTCCACATAAGAGTGTCACCCGGATCAGAACTAGAACTGCCTTATTTCTGCCCCTGAGTCTGTGGGGCAGTTTTCTGTGTTTTCATAGCGTTTGTTTCGTCTGTGATGACCAGCAGACTGTTATATCGTCATAATAAGAGCTCCGGCCCTTTAAGAGCCCCTGGGGCCGTCAGACCCCTGTGATGTCACGTGGGCGGCCCCGGGGCCGGTGGGAGTGTGAGGAGCCTCTAAGTTTAGAGTCCAAACACACGGATGCACTTTAGAGCCGCTTGAGACTGAGCCCGACGGCCGCAGACGATCAGGTCAGCAGAAACATCACAGAGACACATAAAGACTGAGCAGGGTTAGTTTGCATTGTTATGTAGTCTTAACACGCTTTACACTGGTGCTGTGGTTTGTGTGTGTGTGTGTGTGTTGTGGGTGTGTGTGTTGTGAGTGTGTGTGTGTGCGTGTGTGGGTGTGTGTGTGTGAGTGTGTGTGTGTGTGTGTGTGTGTGAGTGTGTGTGTGTGTGTGTGTGTGTGTGTGTGAGTGTGTATGGGTGTGTGTGTGTGTGAGAGAGACTGTGTGTGTGTGTGTGTGAGTGAGTGTGGGGTGTGTGTGTGTGAGTGTGAGTGAGAATGTGTGTGTGTGTGTGAGTGTGAGAGTGAGTGAGTGTGTGTGTGGGGGAGTGTGTGTGTGTGTGTGTGTGTGGCGTGAGTGTGTGTGTGTGTGTGTGTTTTGTGTGTGTGTTTTTGTGTGTGTGTTGTGTGTGTGTGGGTGGTGTGTGTGTGTGAGTGAGTGAGTGTGTGTGTGTGTGTGTTTTTTTTTTTGTGTGTGTGTGTGTGTGTGTAGGACGGTGTTCTGTCTGTGTGTGTGTGTGTGTGTGTGTGGTGTGTGAGTGAGTGAGTGTGGTGTGTGTGTGAGCCCGTTTTGAAACAAATCGAGGACATAAGGTGGATAATGACAAGGTTGACAGGTAGTACAAGGAGAAGGTGATTTTCAGGACCATTACCCCAGCCCCACCTTTTCAAAAGCTTATAAATCCACAGAATGGAGGTATTGAAACATCTGAAATAGCCAAGTTAGCGTGAGGGTAGGTTTAGGGTATAGGGTTGTGTAGGGCAGTGATCTACGGCGTACAGTATTAAAAACCCTTTACGCTATATGAGTCCCCCTTTTCCAAAAAAACCTGTGTGTGTGTGTGTGTGTGTGTGTGTGTCTGTGTGTGTGTGTGTGTGTGTGTGTGTGTGTGAGAGAGAGCGACCTCCCGTTCCAGAAGAATCTCTGAGCTGTCAGTTATCTATTATAGTCTCTAACAACACACACACACCACACACACAAACACACAGTCAGAGGACCCTGGTCAACCTGTTGTTGTTTCGTCCAAGGTGTGTTGTTTTTTATCATGCTTGTGTGTTTTCCTCGTTGGTGTTGAAAGGTAACTTTGGAAATGTACAGGTTACAGATTACAAGTTTACTCTATTTAAAATGTACAAGGAGTGTAACTATTTCAATTACTTTACTAAATTAATGTAACTGATTACTTTTTGATTACATTTCTAACGAATACTTTCAGCTGTTAATCATTTTCAAACATGTAAAGCAGGCAGGTTAATCTTACAGTAGAGCTCAACACTGATTACTTCATCACTTAAATTAAGATTATAATAATTGAATTTAAAGCACAGCCACCACAAAATCAGACTTTAGCACCTCTTTTTACTTTGAGATTGATTTGGAGATAATCAGATTTTAAAACATAAACAGCAATAGTTTGAGAGCTATGATACTGTTTTTAAAATCAAATATTTTCACAGCTATGACAGGAAACACTGGCATCTAACAATGCCTTGGAAAAAAAAAAAGTTAATCTTAAAAAAAATAAAGCATATACATAAAACCAGATAGGAAATAAATCAGTTATCAAACAAGTGTCCTAAACTCCTGAAACATTGGTGTGTAAAGCAGTCGATGCACTTTGGGAAAGAAATCAGTCATATCTGTATGTGTGTGAAAATATTCAGATGTTACACCTTTTGTACTCGTTAACATTTTCATAAGTAACTGTAATTTAATGACACATTTTCAGTAACAGTAACAGATTACAGTTACATTTCTTTTGTAATTAAATTACGTAACAGCATTACATGTAACTAGTTACATCCCAACAGTTTTTCAGTGGTTCCTTGACAAAAATTTCACTGTGTGCTTCTGCTGTTTGAGGTGTCAGCGTTCAGAAAACGTGTGACGAGTAAAGATTGTGTGTGTAAGCAGCTGAAAGACTGTAATGTCATGTCTGTCTGTAGATGATGGCGTGGTCCGGCGAGAGCAGCGCTGCAGATGATCCACAGGTTCCTCATCCTGATGAAGCGGTGCGTGTTAAAGACGTTCAGTCGCATTACTTGCGCTGTGCTTCTCCCAGGTCCGTCAACATCTGCTAACAGAACACTGTTAAACGCTGCTGTGATGATGCTGAGAGTGTGTTTGATCTCACGCAGCTTCTCCATGATGTCCGGTCGCTTCTCCTCCGCGTCGGACCGTTTCTCCATGATCTCCGGCTCTGATGCTGAGAGTATCTTCATGGAGCCAATTCATCTGTCCTCCTCCATCGCTGCCAAGAAGATCATCAGTGAAGGTCTGCTAATGCAGAGATCAGACCTGCTTCATTCACATCATCTCCGAGACAAAGCTGCCGCAGGACTCACCTTGAAACTATTTTCACTTCAAAGGAAATTTCATAAATACTATGAAAACGATGGAAGCATGTTTCTGTTGCAGGATAGAAAAGAATAAATAAAAAGTGCACTTGCAACATTTTATCTGAAAATCTGATTTTTTTTGTTATATCTTACTATTCTGAAAATAAGTCAGAATTGTGGGTTTTAAAGTCAGAATTTAAAGATGTTAACTTGGAATGTTACAATTTTAAGGAAAAAAGTCTGAATTGTGAGATAAAGTTGCAGTTGCCTTTATTTAGTGGAAACAAGCTTCCATAAGTAACACACTGAATTGAAGATGAAACTTTAAAGTAGAAAGACTGAAACAGCATTTAAACGTTGCTGTTGCTTTTTACAACAGTAACATATAGCACATGTGATGCAAATAGGTTGTATTTTAATTGTAAGCATTAATGTATGCAGTACACAGTTACTAGTGTCAATAAAGTCAGTCTAGTGTTATAGTGAACATTGAGTATGCTGTGTCTCATCTCTGTCTGCTCTCAGAGCTGAGGGCCAGAGAGCTGCGGACCCCGGAGGCCCCTGACAGCATGCTGGAGTCGGCCGAGCAGCTGATGGTGGAGGATCTGTACAACAGGGTGAAGGACATGATCGACGACCGCAGCCCCTACAACACGCCCTGCGTGCTGGACATCCAGAGAGCGCTGACCCAGGACCGTCTGGAGGCGCCCTTCAACCCCGTCGACCAGGTCTGGCCCAACATCTACATCGCAGAGAAGTGAGTCAACACCACCAATATTAATATATGTGACCCTGGAGCACAAAATCAGTCATGAGGGTACATTTTGCGAAATTGAGATTCATGCATCATCTGAAAGCTGAATAAATAATCTTTCCAATGGATTAGGGTGTTAGGATCTGGAAATTTTAATATCTGAAATCTGAGGGTGCAAAACAATCTAAATAATGAGAAAATCATCTTTAAAGTTGTCCAAAAAAGTCCTTAGCAATGCATAGTCAATCAAACATTAAGTTTTTATATATTTACGGTAGGAATGTACAAAATATCTTGATGGAACATGATCTTTACTTAATATCCTAATGATTTTTGGCATAAAAGAAAAATCTATAATTGTGACCCATACAATGTATTGTTGGCTATTGCTACAGATATCCCCCAGCGACTTAACACTGCTTTTGTGCTGCAGGGACACATTTTTCTGAAGCTGGAACTTTGCTCTAATCAGGTCTGGAAAGGTTCTGAAAAGTCTTAATCCGCCCTTCCACAAATTAAGGCCTAAAAAGATCTTAAATCAGAGCAGACATCTTCCATTCTCAAGTCCACATGTTGAACTACTTTTAAATGAAGATCTTCCTCAGTGCAAATGTCTCAAGATACTGAAATCAAGATACATTTACTGGAGATGCTGAATGAACACATGAAGTCTTGTTTTCGGAGAAACTGATCAAAAATGAAGTGCGTTTATAATTAGAAGAACAAATGTCAATCAATGGGGAACGAAAACTTGTTTTCCCTTTTGAATGAAGTTGATTTTTCTGAGTCCAGTTGCAGATATTTGTTCTTGTTTTTTTGCTCAGTTTCTCAGAAAACAAGACGACTTATCTTCTGTCAGTGTGTTTCTCCAGCAAATGTATCTGATTTGAGTATCTTTAGACATTTGCTCTGGAAAACAAGACAAAGCACTGAGTACGAACGTAACTATTTTTGCAGCACGATCAGAAGATACGGTAAAAGTTATTAACATATTCTAGTGTTTGTGAGTTTTAATTCTTTTGTAAAATGAATTAGAAAGTAATGGAGATCTGTTGGAAGTTGTATTTTCAAACTTTGAAGCGTTGCTAATACAAGACATATTGTGTTACATTTACTTATTCCAGAGTTTTCTTCCCGGGGCTTAAAAGTGCTAAATAAGGCTTGAGTAATATTGCGGTGACGAGTGTTTATTACTGTAAGTGAGCCGCTGTTCTGTGCTGCAGGTCGGTGGCGGTGAATAAAGGCCGTCTCAAACGCCTGGGCATCACTCATGTGCTGAACACCGCTCACGGCACCGGCGTCTACACCGGCCTGCTGTTTTACCAGGGCATGAACATCACCTATAAAGGCATCGAGGTGGATGATTTCCCAGACGCAGACATCTCTCCTCACTTCCGCACGTGTGCCGAGTTTATGGACGATGCTTTGCTGACACACAGAGGTGAGCTGACGAAACCTTCTTCTGTCGAAGGAGCGAGAGCTTAAAATGACTTCTTTTTGACATATTTATCTTTGGAGAAACTAAGGTTTTGGTACATTGTAGGATAAGACTAACAATCCAAAACTAATGTTGGAGAAAGTTACTTTTAAAAGCAATGCATTACAATATTGCGTTACTTTCTAAAAAAAGTAACTAAGTAACTAATTACGTTACTTAGTTATTTTTTTATGGAAAGTAATGCGTTACGTTATTTTTGAGTTACTTTTTAAATCTGGGCGGGGCTTGCTTGTTTGGTTTTAATATAAAAAGTTATATTTTTGTCAAATATAAAAGCCCTTTCACACCAAACGTGAAATGACAGAGCCTTTGTTGTGTTTTGTTGCAGTGAGATGATACACATGTTGAAATTGAGTCTAGAACTACAGTAAGATCATGTTCACACACAAAGCTCTGCACTGACTCCTGATTTCTGTCACCATGGCAACACCAGAGCTGTCACTCAACACATGGAAACAAAGTAACTGCTGTTACTTATTTTGAAAATGTAACTTGGATATTTTCTTGTAAATTAAAAAAGTAAAGCGTTACTTTACTAGTTAACTGAAAAAAAGGGGTAAAAAGTAATCTGAGTACGCTGCCTATGAGCGACAGTCGTAGATAAATATAAACTTCAGATAGCGCATTAACTCAGGGGCCTGGACTCTGTCGTGCCTCACTCACTTATTTTTAGAGTTAGTGACACAGATAGATAGGAACCTGTTCACAATCTGAATCAAGGAGAGCGTCACGCTGACATGTGCTAGCAGTGAAGAAAGCGCTCGTTATAGAAGTGAGAATTATTAGTTTAGCACTGCTCCTCTTTCATTTAGTCTTCTCTATGGCAGATTTTGTTTTTTTATAAAATAACAATATAGATGCAAACTTTCAAAAACATTCAGAGCAGAAGTGCTCATAATACTTTACATAACGTAGATTTGATCTGACATTACACTCCAATTATTCCTCTCTAGACATTATTTTCTGAGCCAGGGCCAGTGAACCCAGTGCTGCAGTTCAGAGCTCCACCACGAGAGGCACAGGAGAGCACAGAAAGGTTCACACAAAAACCATTTGCTTGCTTGGAAAAGTCCAAAGTCACAGCTTCTAAACCAGGTTTTACTGTATTTTGCTCTGAATTAAAAAAGTGTAGCTGATTCCCTGTGTAAATAACAACACAAAACAGCAGTTAAAACATTTCAGATTTTAAATAAGATTATCGAGTCATCTGTAAATAGAGATGCAAGGTTTAGATATTTATTTTTTCCTATCCCCCCACTTGAGACAAAACGAAATGTAAAATGTATTTTTTTTAATTTTATTTTTAATTTGGAGATTTTCTTTGTTTATACACGAAATCCCTCGCTATATGTTAATTGTTCTCACTCACTGTTAAGTCCAATTGTCAACATACTTTAACAATCTGTTTTCCAATGTCAAATGCTATGTGCAAAATGTTAATTAAAAAAAAGCAAAAAATAAAAAACATTTACTTACTCTCATGTCATTCCAAACCTGTTTAACTCCTGCTGAACACAAAGAAGATATTCAGAGATATTTTAGAGACTGACGGCCACAGTCAACATTCACTTTCATTGCATCTTTTTTCATACAATGACACTGAATGACTGTATATGTATAAAATATTTTAACTGATTTCGGGTTAGATGTGGTTTAGAAGTTCTCTTCCTAGTTTTGACAGTAAGAGTTCATCTGTCTCAGGTCCCTCCAGAAAGTGACTGTGTTCAAAGTTTGCCCTGCCGTTCAGTTTGTTTCGTACGAATGCTCTGTCTCCTCCTCATTCTGTTCCTGACATCAAGCACCAGGAGAGAATTCATGAAGGCTTGGCCTTGTGTATTAATAAGGTCATGATGTGGCTTGATAATCCAGAGAGCTCAGTCACATGACTTTATTAATATCAATTTTGTTGGCCGCAGGCCCTTTGGGAGGGGGTGTGTACTTTACGTCAAGACAATACAGATTGAGTCAAAGCAGCTTTACAGTAGCTACGTTTCCGTTAAAGATTTTGCGCCAAACTTTAGCGATGTTTTATAAATGTTAATAAAGTATTGCGAAATGACGGCGTTTCCATTAACTGATGCTATGTGAATAAAATAAAATTTTTCCTCTAGCACTAAATCATGGCGACGGATTTTTGGCAATGGACATGTTTTTTTTTCTCACATTTACAGCTCACATGGTGTATGTATCTAAAACGTGGTCATATGGTCATTCTTCAGTATACTATTGTCACAGTGTCTAGTTGGTGTGCCCATGTACAACCACCAGAGGGCACACTTCTTAGTTTTGTTTGGTTCTATGGACTTCAGTTCCCATCACCCTTTGCCTTGACTATCAAGCCTCATTATATTCAGCTGTGTCCCATTTACCTTATTAAACATCCGTATAAGCCTGGTTTTATTTGTCTTTGGTTGCTGGTTTATTGTTACATGTTTTCTGTTGCTCTGTTTTTGCCCTGATGTGGATTACTCTGTTTGTTTTTGGACTCTTCAATAAATGCTGCATTTGGATCTTCTTGTTTTGGAGCATTCCGTGACAGAATAAACCAGTCATCAACAGATCCAGCAGCTAGGCTGGGCTTATCGGATTTTGGACCATGGGCATTCATATCCAATCCACCTGCTTCAAAGAAGAAGCGGAAGGCTCAGCTCCGGATGTTGGTGTATCTTCGCCAACAGGGGATGGAAGTAGGAGGTTTTGCTCCGACCTTCTGGACTTTAGCGGTAGGAATGAAACTTTGTGAGTCTGAGCTCAGCAAGATTTTTAATGACTGCTTAGACAACCCCTTGCCTCCTTGGAAGATGGAGGGGCATAAGACTCTCGACTTTTGGAGTTTCATTGATTATCTCTGTTAGCGCAATTTAGTAATGTCATGTCGGTCTGAGTCCATTGCAGTGCCCCCGGAGATGCCCGAGCTCGCTCCAGTGGATAGCAAATCTTCACTGTCTCAGTCTCGCAAGCGAAGTTCGAGAAGGAAGAGGGCAGCAAGGTCCACTCCAGTTCTCCCGCAACCTGCTCCAGTCCTTAAATCTGTGCCAGAGCCCGCTCAAGTTTATGAGTCTGATTCGAGTCCGGTGGTCGGATGACCCGACTTCGGTGATCTCAAGTCAGGTGGTCCTGGAGGACCTGACTCCGGTGGTCCCAAGTCCAGTGGTTCTGGAGGACCCGATTCCGGTGGTTCCCAGTCTGATGGTTCTGAGTCCAGTGGTCCTGGAGGACACGACTCCAGTGGCCTCAAGTCTGGTGATCCTGGAGGACCTGATTCCGCTGGTTCCCAGTCCGGTGGTCCACTGCTGCTGCCATAATCAAGAAGGCCATCTTTGCCTTTAACCTCTGGGCTGTTCTGCGTGCATGGGAGCATTCAGAGTCCACTCATTAATCCGCTCCAGCCTGGGAGCATTCAGAGTCCACTCCAGAGCCTGCTCCAGTCCGGGAGACCTCAGAGTCCACTCATGAACCCGCTCTAGTCCGGGAGCCCTCAGAGTCCACTCCAGAACCCTCTCAAGTCTATGGGTTCACTCCAGAGCCCACTCAAGTCTACAAGTTCACTTCTCCAAAAGAAAGCCCTTGCTCCTCCAGTCCCGCAGTCCATCAGAGTCCACTCCAGAGCCTGCCTCCTGCTCCATTCCGGGAGCCTTCAAGTCCACGCCAGAGTTAACTCATCCACATTTACCGGTTTTCTTGTCATTAGTTCTTGGTTTTATTGTTTACTGTTTCCTTTTTTTTCTGTTGCTCTGTTTTGCCTGATGTGGATTACTCTGTTGTTTTTTGGACTCTTCACTACCATGCTGCCATTTGGATCTTCTTGTTTTGAGCATTCCATGACACTATAACCTCCAGGGCTCTTAAGATAAGGGCTTTTCTTGCCATTAAAAAACCCAAATCATTGCCATTACTTTCGCAAAAGCAAAAAATTACTTTTAGGGGTTGCATAACATTGGTTAATGGAAACACCGTCATTTCGCAATCGTTTTTTTTCGACATTTATAAAATATCGCAAAAAGTTTTACTCAAATCTGTAATGGAAACACACCTAGTAAAGAATGATCAAATAACTTTTTATGTATGCCATGTGACCTGTAAATGCAGGAAAAAAACGTTTCCATTGCAGTTTTGCAAAATATTTATTTTTTGAATTGCCTGAAAAACCACCTCATGCGAGCGTAAATTTTTTTTTTGCGATATATGGGCGTTTTTGCGAAATTTACGTGTTTCCATTGGGTGTATTTTCAATTTGCAATTTCAATTTGTGCAGTTTGAAGGGTAATGGAAACGCAGCTAGTGCTAAACAGGAAAACAATGTGTCAATAATGCAGGAGGACAATGGTAAACAGACAATTTTTCAGCTAAAGTCAGTTCATTGTTGATTCAGTGGTGTCACCATCAGCTCAGTTCTCTTCTAATAGTATCTGTGCAATTAAGTGCTAGAATTTGACATGGCATTTCCATTTTCAGTTTGTGTGACAAATATGAGAATGACATTACATTAATCTGAGGATTTTTTTTTATTCCTCTTCATGTAGGCAAGGTGCTTGTGGACTCGATGATGGGCGTGAGCCGGTCAGCGGTGCTTGTCGCTGCTTATCTCATGATCTTCCAGAACATGAGCATCATGGAGGCCCTGCTGGAGATCAGGAAGAAACGTGCCATCAATCCCAACGAAGGGTTTATAAAGCAGCTGCGCCAACTCAATGAGACTCTAATGGAGGAACGAGATGAAGACGATGACGACACCCTCAGCCAGTGCTCCGTGATCGACACCCGCACTCGTCTTGATGAGGAGGAGAGCATGTTTGGAGTTAAAGCCGAATCCATCATGGTGAACGAGGAGGAAGACAGCAGCAGCGTCATGAGCAGCGTTGCGTCTTCGGCCGCCGCCGCGGCTCTGAAAGCAGGACTTCTTGGGGGCCCGAGCAAACCCGACCTGGAGGTGACCGCCAAGGACCCGGCGCTCCCTGGAAAAGACAGGGAAGATGAAGATGGGGATGTGGACAGCATGATAAGGGAGTGGCAGAAGCGCAATGAGAAGTACCAGAATGAGGACTGGTGGGAGGCACAGCTGATGTGCGACGGGGAGGACGGCGAGTCCTTGCTGGGCAACGGGAAACCGCCAGCTGTGCGACCGGAGGACCTGCAAAGCGTGACCAGTGAAGATGTGCGAAAGGTGAAGGAACGCATCAAGAATCGTCCCCGTCGACCCGCTTCGGATATAGGGTCCACGACGAGCCACAGCAGCTTTTCTGATCTCTGGAAGCAGCGTCTGAAGGACATTGAGGAGCAGGCCGCCGCACGATACCGACTCAAAGAGGCCGACGAGGACAGCGAAGCGAGCCAGAAAAGAATCGACGACGATGTCGAGAGCATCCTCTCGGACAGCAGCTCCATGTACAATTTCTGCAAGAAAAACAAGGAGAACCTAACACCTCTGGAACGATGGAAGGTTAAGCGAATTCAGTTCGGATGGAACAAAAAAGACGAGAACGGAGACCAAGTGGAGGCCAAGACCGAAGCTCCCGCTCCCTCGCTGGAGGACGTCAACTTGACGGCCTATCAGACCTGGAAACTTAAGCAGCAGAAAAAGCATGGCGGCGAAGAGGACAAAGACGAAATTCTGAAGATGAGTCGAGCCGAGGACCCGGCCACGATCAAGAAAAGACAGCGACGCGAGGAGCTTCTGGAGCGAACAAGGAAGACGCTGGAGGAGAGCCAGTCGGTGTGTGGCTGGGAAACCGAGAGCGCTCTGAGTGGAAGCATCCCGCTGTCCGCATTCTGTGCCGGAGCCTTTCCGTCTGCAAGCACCGCCGGAGACGATACCGTGTCTGTGCTCAGCGGAAGGTCTTCCGTCCTTTCAGGTCATAGCACCCGATCGCAGCCTCCAGTTCCTCAGGAGCCTCCGGCCGCGGTCGTCGGCCCTAACGGCGAGCCCATGGTAAATATTTCCAACATCCAGAACTGGATTGCCAATGTGGTCAATGAGACTCTCATGCAGAAGCAAGCCGAGATGATGACGGGAGCGAGTCTCGCTCCTTCCAGAGCGGGATCGGTGTTCAGTCTGGGTGTCGGACGCGGAGGAGACGATGACAAAGCCTCAATGCTGAGTGGATCCACATACTTGTCCCGAAGCAGGGCTGAATCCGTGCTGTCTTTGGGTGGAAAGGCTCGATCCGTGCTCTTGGCTGGCAGTCGGGCCGAGTCCGTGATTTCTGCTGGAGGAGCATCCAACCTCTCCTCTGTGTCCCGGCGGAGCAAGATTACTACGACCAGCGTGCCGCTCTACAGCCTCTTCCAAGACCAGGTGAACCTTCACAAACTGGACACCATGGAGAAAGAAATCAAGTCAGAAATGCGGGACAAGATGGCTTCCTATGAGGTGAAGAAGATCGCAGAGGACAACAAGCGCAGCACGTTATACAAGAAGAAAAAACCAAAGGAGGAGGAGGACGATGACGAAGTAAATCATGGAAAACCGAACGGATTTGATGATTTGGCCACCCTTTCCTCTGAGAAACCCAAACCTAAAAGAGATTACGGCCGTTCCGGAATACTGAATCTGCCAGCTTCGGCCTGTAACCCCACTAGCAGCATCGATGAATGGCTCGAAAACGTAAGACCTCCTCAGAGCAAGCCTACACCTTATGATGGAGACGGCGAGCCAGCCCGCATGTCTCGGCCATCGTACGAGGAACCTGCGGAGTTTGACTTCCCGAGCCGCAGGAGCTCGATTTCAGTCAATCACGACGAAGAGGAGGAATATAGCTTCGCCTCGAAGTTTGCATCCAGGCATCGGGCTGATGATGACATGGATTTGGCTCGAGATCCCAGTCCGGAGTTTACCTATCAACCCGGCTTAGGTGAAGATACTAGTTACAGAACCAGGAGATCGTATGCTAACTGTGAGAACAATGAGACTGTGAGGACTGCTAAGACTGCACAGGAAGACAAGGAAGATGAGGAAATATCTGCTTTCATTGCTCAGATTAAACAGAGGGCAAGAGCGCGGGTGGCGGAGGAGATGGAGGATGATGAAGTTCTTTCATCGTGGAGGAAACAGGAGGAGTCAAAGTCACACGTCCACGATAAAAACTAACTCAAACATGACTGTTTATGCCCAAAAAAATTAAAGATGTCGTTATGTATTGCAGATGTAGAATATCATTGCGGTAATGATGCGTTGTTTCATATGTGTGATCTGACAGGCACGTGTTCAGTACGAGACTCTTAGAGCTTGATACTGCATATAAACAAACAGAAGATAACATCGCTGCATTCGTTATAAAGTCAAACTTTTACAAAAGTCACAAATACACAAAAAAGCATATTTAGCAGCTCTGGAGTCATTAAATGAAATGATTAATTGCATCCAAAATAAAAGTTTATGTTTACATTATTTTATGTGTGTGAACTGTTTAATTATTATGGTATATAGAAATACACACTGATAACGGTAGTGTGTGTGGTCCCCTTTATATATTTTAACATATATATGCCACACACACAAACACATGTATGATAGATATATAGAGACAGACAGTATTACACAGTAATATACATGTACGAAAATATTCAGACTCCCTTAAATTTTTCACTCTTTGTTATATTGCAGCCTTTTGCTAAAATCATTTGTTAATTTTTTTCGTCATTATTGTACACACAGCACCCCATCTTGACAGAAAACCACAGAATTGTTGACATTTTTGCATATTTTTAAAAAGAAAAAACTGAAATATCACATGGTCCTAAGTATTCCGACCCTTTGCTCAGTATTTAGTAGAACCACCCTTTTGATCTAATACAGCCATGATTCTTTTTGGGAAAGATGCAACAAGTTTTTCACAAACTGGATTTGGGGATCCTCTGCCATTCCTCCTGCAGATCCTCTCCAGTTCTGTCAGGATTGATGGTAAACGTTGGTGGACAGCCATATTTAGGTCTCTCCAGAGATGCTCAATAGGGTTTAAGTCAGGGCTCTGGCTGGGACACTCAAGAACAGTCACAGAGTTGTTGTGAAACCACTCCTTCGTTATTTTAGCTGTGTGCTTTAGGGTCATTGTCTTGTTGGAAGGTAAACCTTCGGCTCAGTCTGAGGTCTTGAGCACTCTGGAGAAGGTTTTCGTCGAGGATATCCCTGTGCTTGGCTGCATTCATCTTTCCCTTGATTGCAACTAGTCGTCCTGTCCCTGCAGTTGAAAAACACCCCCACAGCATGATGCGGCCACCACCATGCTTCACTGTTGGGACTGTATTGGTCAGGTGATGAGCAGTGCCTGGTTTTCACACATACCGCTTAGAATTAAGGCCTAAAAGTTCTATCTTGTTCTCATCAGATCAGATAATCTTATTTCTCACCATCTTTGAGTCCTTCAGGTGTTTTTTTAGCAAACTCCATGCAGGCTTTCATGTGTCTTTCACTGAGGAGAGGCTTCCGTCGGGCCCGGGACCAGTTGTTAAAGCCCCGACTGGTGGAGGGCTGCGTTGATGGTTGACTTTCTACAACTTTCTCGCATCTCCCTACTGCATCTCTGGAGCTCAGCCACAGTGATCTTTGGGTTCTTCTTTACCTCTCTCGCCAAGGCTCTTCTCCCCCTATAGCTCAATTTGGCCGGACGGCCAGCTCTAGGAAGGGGTCTGGTCGTCCCAAACGTCTTCCATTTAAGGATTATTTAGGCCACTGTGCTCTTAGGAACCCCCCCCCCCCCCCCCCCCCCCCCACCTTAATGCAGCGACATGTTTTTTAAACCTTGGCCAGATCTGTGCCTTGCCACAATTCTGTCTCTGATCTCTTCAGACAGTTCCTTTGACCTCATGATTCTCAATTGCTCTGACATGCACTGTGAGCTGTAAGGTCTTATTTAGACAGGTGTGTGGCTTTCCTAATCAGTCCAATCAGTATAATCAAACACAGCTGGACTCAAATGAAGGTATAGAACCATCTCAAGGATAATCAGAAGAAATGGACAGCACCTGAGAAAAATATATGAGTGTCACAGCAAAGGGTCTGAATACTTAGGACCATGTGATATTACAGTTTTTCTTTTTTAATAAATCTGCAAAAATTTCAACGATTCTGTGTTTTTCTGTCAACATGGGTTCTGTGTGTACATTAATGGAGGAAAAAACATTAACTTAAATGATTTTAGCAAATGGCCCACTGATAACAAAGAGTGAAAATTTAAGGGTGTCTGAATACTTTCCTTACCCACTGTATATATATATATATATGATAGGACCATCTCATTTTCTTTCTCCACACTACTGTTCAAATGTCTTGGGTCAGTAAGATTTTTTAATGTTTTTTAAAGAGGTTTTTTCTAAGCTTGTCAAGGCGATTATACTTATAAATAAATTATATTTTAGTGATGCGCAGCTGAATTTTCACATTACACACTGAAAGTAAAAATGTACAAAGATTATAGAGCATTTCATGAAACAGCAAACAAAACATTTTTTTTAAGTAAATTACATGATACCTTTATACATGATATAAAATACAGCTCTCTGACGTTTATGAAGTGCTCCTTCAATTCAAATCTTCCTTCATTATAGTGACTCTTGTCTGAATGTGTTGTGTGTTTTAGTGTGTTTACTTGTTTACACAGCAAATACAAACATTATATTAAAGTCCTTTTAAAATCAACAAACAAATCACTGCTAAAGAAATCAAGCATTTGTGTAACTGGTCTTTTGTCTCAAAACCTATACAGAACTTGTGACAACTAGCCCCGGTATGTTTAACTCTGGGAGGCGGGGTTTGTGCTCTCAGGAAAACAAACACTACATTCACATTTATTCATTTAGCAGACACTTTAATCCAAAAGACAGGAAGAAGTTTTTTTAAAAAATCAACCTTCTTGATTTCCGTTTGGTGCTGATTGTAGGTCAGTCGGGAAGTATGTTGTGTGGTGGGGATGGTGTGTGTTGTGGTTGGTGTGGTTGGTGTGGTGGGTGTGGAGAGAGAGTGTGTGTTGGTGTGTGTGTGTGTGTGAATGTTTTGTGAGGGGAGAGTGAGAGCTTGGTTGTTGTGTGTGTGGTGGTGTGAGTGTGAGATGTGTGTGTGTGTGTGAGTGAGAGTGGGTGTGTGTGTGTGTGTGTGTGTGTGTTTTTTTTGTGTGTGTGTGTTTGTGTTTGTGTGAGAGTGTGTGTGTGTGTGTGTGAGTGTGAGAGTGTGTGTGTGTGTGTGTGTGGTGTGTGAGTGAGAGAGAGAGTGTGTGAGGTTTGTGTGTGTGTGTGTGTTGGTGTGTGAGAGTGTGTGTGTGTGTGGGTGAGAGTGATTGTGAGATTGTTTTTTGGTTGTGTTGATGTGTGTGTGGGTGGTGGTGTTGTGTGAGAGTGAGAGTGTGTGGTTGTGTTGTGTATTAGTTGTGGGAGTGTTGGAGTGTGGTGTGTGTGTGGGGTTTGGGTGTGATTGCGAGAGAGTGTGTGTGTGTGTGAGGGAGTGTGTGAGTGGGTGTGTGAGTGAGTGTGAGAGTGAGTGAATGAGTGAGTGAATGAATGAGTGAGTGTGTGTGTGTGTATGTGTGTGAGAGAAAGTGTGTGTGTGAGAGAGAGTGTGTGTGTTTGTGTGTGAGTGTGAGAGAGTGTGTGGGTGTGTGTGTGTGTGTGTGTTTTTGTTTGTGTGTGTGTGTGTGTGGGAGTGTGAGTGTGAGAGTGTGTGTGTGTGTGTGTGGTGAGTTGTGAGAGTGTGTGGGGAGGGTGGTGTGTTGTGAGTGTGATGTAAGGTGTGTGGTTGAGTGAATGTGAGAGTGTGTGGTGGAGTGTTGAGAGGAGAGTGTGGTGGTGGGTTGGTGGGTGTGTGTGAAGGGATGTGGAAAGAGTGTGTTTGTGTGTGAGTGTAGATGTGTGTGTGTGAGTGTGGAAGTGGTGGTGGTGTGTGTGTTATGTGAGTGAGAGTGGGTTGTGTGTGGTAGTGTGAGAGTTGAGAGTGTGTGTTGTGTGTGTGTGTGTATGTTGTGTGTGAGTGTGTGTGTTGTGTGTGTGTGAGTGTGAGTGTGAAGTGGGGGTGTGGTGTTTGGGTGCGTTGTGAGGTGTGTGTGGGGTGTGGTGTGTGTGGAGTGGGAGGTGTGGGTGAAATGGTTTGTGTGGTGTGGTGTGGAGTGTGTGTGTGGTGAGTGTGAGAGTGTGTGTGAGTGAGAGAGAGAGAGAGAGTGTGTGGGTGTGTGTGTGTGAGAGAAGTGTTGGGTGTTGGTGGTGAGTGGAAAAGAGTGTGGTGTGTGATGTGAGATGTGTGTGTTGTGTGGTGTGTGGAGAGAGAGAGGTGTGTGTGTGAGTGGTGGTTTGAGAAGAGAGATTGTGTGTGTTTGTGTGGGTGAGAGTGTGTGTGTGTGTGAGAAGTGTGTGTGTGTGTGTGTGTGTTTGTTTTTTGAGTGTGTGTGTGTGTGTGAGTGTTGTGTGTGAGAGTGTGTGTATTGTGAAGTGGGTGTTGTTGGTTGTGGGTTGTTATAGAGAGTGTGGTGTGTGGTGTGAGTGTGTGTGGTGAATAGAGTGTTGTTGTGTGAGTGGGGTGTGTTGGTGTTGTGAGAGAGAGAGTGGTGTGAGTGAGAAGAGAGTGTGTGTGGTGTGTGTGGTGTGGTGTGTGTGTGTGTGTGAGAGAGGGGGAGTGTGTGTGTGAGAGAGGATGGTGTGTGAGTGTGGGTGTGAGAGAGAGTGTGTGTGTGTGAGTGTGTGTGTGTTTGTGTTTGTGTTTGTGTTTGTGTTTGTGTGTGAGAGAGTGTGTGAGTGTGAGTGTGTATGAGAGAGTGTGTGAATGAGAGAGTGTGTGTGTGTGGTAGCAGCGGTGGGCGGGGTTTCGCGCTCACACTAAATATTCAAAATGGCGGACAGAGGATCAACGACTCAAGATGAGCGCTCTACTGCAGGTAATTATTACATTTTACATATTCATATTCCCCATCCGCCTCGCGTAAACAAAGCCCAACGCGCGCCGATCATCTGCTGACGGAACCGAGCGCAGTGGCGGAGATGGGTCGTTATTTAGGCGATGATTTGACTCCGTTAGCAGCAGAGGAGAGTTGTTTGTTTTGTACAAAACTCTCAATGTTAGAAATGGCGCGCTCGCGTGCTGCATATTCACTGCGCCTCGCACGGAGTAACCGGTCCACCGGCTCGGCTCTGCTCGGCTCTGCTCGGTTCGGGAAGTGTTGTGAGTGTGGGTTAGCAGTCGTGCTAGCAGCGCGCTTTCTGTATTTCGGCCGCGACAGAAACTCGACGGACGCTTATTTGCATATTCATATTCATATTCATATTCATCGTGTGCTGGACATTAAGTCGCGCAGGCTTGAATGGGGGAGTTAAGAGTTCAATCGGCTTCATTCCTGTGCTGCCGTGAAATAAACCAGGAAGAAAAAACGTCAGCCCGGGCCTTTTCTTCTGTAGATCAACTTTTGCCCTCAGCACCTACATACCCCCTACTGGGTGTGTTGGTGTGAGAGAGAGTTGTGTGTGTGGGTGTGTTTTGTGAAAGTGTTTGGGGTGTGGTGTGTGTTGAGAGAGATAGAGAGAGAAAGGAGTGGTGTGTTTGTGTGGTGTTTGTGTTTGGAGAGGAGAGAGAGAGAGAGAGAGAAGTTGTGTGTTTATGTGTGTGGTGAAGCGAGAAGAGCAAAGAAGAATAGTGTGTGGTTGTGTTGTGTGGAGAGAGAGAGAGAGAAGAGGAGATATGGTGTGTGTGTGAGATATAGAATGTGTGTTTGGTGGTGTGGGGTGTGTGAGAGAGTATAGAGAGATAGAGAGAGTTTTGTGTGGTTTTTGTTTTGTGTGTGGTGTGTTGTGAGAGAGGAGAGAGAAGAGAGGCAGAGAGAGTGGTGTGTGTGTGTGAGAGAGAGAGTGGTTGTGTGTGTGTGTGTGTGTGATGTCTGTGTGTGAGAGAGAGAGAGAGAGAGATTGTGTGTGTGTGTGTGTGTTGTTTTGTGTGAGAAGAGGAGAGAGATAGAGAGAGAAGGAGAGATTTGTGTGTGTGAGAGATAGAGTTTGTGTGTGTGTGTGTTTGTGTGTGGGAGGGAGAGAGAGAGAGTGTGTGTGTGGTGTGTGAGAGAGTGAGTGTGTGTGAAAGAAGAGAGAGAGATGGTGGTGTTTTTGTGTGAGAGTGTGTGTTGTGAGAGAGTGGGTGTGTGTTGTGTTTGAGAGAGATTGTGGTGTGTGTGGGTGTTGGAGAGAGAGAGTGTGGGGGGGGGTGTGTGTGTGTGTGTGTGTGAGAGAGAGAAGAGAGAGAGAGAGTGGGTGTGTGTTGAGAGAGAGGTGTGTTGTGTGGGTGTGTGTGGTGTGTGTTGAGATAGAGTGTGGGGGTGTGTGTGAAGAGAGAAGATAGAGTGTGTGTGTGTGTGTTGAGAGAGAGTGTGTGTGTGGTGGGTGATAGAGAGTGTTTGTTTTGTGAAGAGAGCAGCGAGTGTGTGTTGGGTGTGAGAGAGTGTTTGTGTGAGAGGAGATTAGTGTGTTGTGTGTGTGAGAGAGAGTTGTTGTGTGTGTGTGTGTGTTGTGGGTGAGGATAAGAGAGTGTGGTGTGTGTTTGGAGAGATAGAGGAAGAGAGAGTGTGTTGTGTTTGTGGTGAGAGAAGTTGTGTGTGTGGGTGTGAGAGAGAGTGTTGGTGTGTTGTGTGGTGTGTGTTTGTGAGAGAGAGAGCGAAGAGTGTTGTGTGTGAGAGAGAAGAGTGGTGTGTGTGTTTGTTGTGTGTGTGAGAGAGATGTGTGTGGGGGGTGAAGGAGAGAGTGAGAGAGAGTGTGTGTTTGTGTGTGAGAGAGAGAAAGAGAGAGTGTGTGTGTTGTCGAAAGAGTGGTGTGTGTGGTGCAGAAGAGAGTTTTGTGTGTTGTGTGTGTGTGGTGTGAGAGAGAGTTGTGTGTTGTGTGTGGTGTTGTGTGTGAGAGAGAGTGTTGTGTGGTGTGTGAGAGAGATGGTGGGGTGTGTGTTGTTGTGGTTGAAATGTTGCATTATATGTCTAACCCAGGTAATTGCTTACCATTCTGAAAAGTTTCTGTTTTTCTCACACGCGCCTCGTGTTGAATTGAACAATTCGCTCCGGAGGAACTAGCGCTGCATTAAAAGCTGCAGGAGTGAAATGCGAATTTGCATAACACCAGCCCAGCTTGTTTAATGCTTTTCATTCTCGTGCATAATTTAAACGTCAGTTTCATTCCAGATGAGAGACGCGTCACACTATTTATTTATCGCGCGGATTAAATGTACAGAGCTGCTCATGAATATTCATGAGTACAAACGCCGTGTTCATGAATGATTAATTTCTGAGCGCTAATGCGCTGTGTGTGATGTGGTTTGGATGCTTGTGCTTTTTCAGATTCTGTGTCTCAGGAGCAGCTCATTGCTGGTCCTGCAGAACATACAGGGTGTTATCAGTGTGCACTGTGTTTTTTATATGTGTGCATACTAGTGTGTCCCAGTTTTCCACACTGTGATGATGATGATGATGATGAATGATTGATGGGTCCTGGATCTTCAACCTAGTGGCCTTTCTGGACGTCATTGGATGTGCAGCAGCCTGAATGTTGTTCTTCACATACATTTGAAACTTTGAACATTTTTAACTGTTGTGAAAGTTTCATTTATACCTTCGATAATGAATTCCACCAAATAAACGTCTTGGCTCTAATCCGTGTTTGTTGGTCTCTGTTTGTTTTGTGTGTGTGTGTGTCCCCCTCCTCTCTCTCTGTGTTGTGTTTTGGTGTGTGTGTCTCCTGTGTGGTTTTGGTGGTCTCTCTGTTGTGTGTGTGTGTCCCCTCTCTGTGTGTGTGTGTGTGTGTGGTGTTCTCTCTGTGTGGTGTTGTTGTGTGTGTTGTTGTGTGTCTCTCCTGGTGTGTCCTCTCTCTGGTGTTTGTGTGTGTGTGTGTTTGTCCTCGCTCTGTGTGTGTGTGTGTGTCTCTCTTCTGTTGTTGGTGTTGTTCTTCTCTCTGTGGTGTGTGTGTGTCTCTGGTGTGTTGTGTCTCCTCTCTGTGTGTGTTTTTGTGTTTTTGTGTGTGTGTGTGTGTCTCTCTCTGTTTGTGTGTGTGTGTGTGTCTCTCTGTGTTTGTGTGTGTCTCTCTGTGTGTGTGTGGTGGCTCTCTCTGTGTTTGGTTGGGTCCTCTCTGGGTGTTTGGGTGTGTTTGTGTGTGTTTTGTGTGTCCCCCTCGCTCTCTGTGTGTTGTGTGGTGTGTGTGTGTGTGTCTCTCTTTTGTGTTTTGTCTCTCTCTGGTGTTTGTGTGTGTTTGTTTGTGTGTGTTTGTTTGTTTGTGTGTGTTTGTGTGTGTGTCTCTCTCTGTGTGTGTGGGTGTGTGTGTGTTGTTCGGTGCCTTCCCTCTCTGTTGTGTTTTTGTGTGTGGTGTGTGTGTCTCCTCCTCTTGTTTGGTGTGTTGGTTTGGGTGTGTTTCCCCTCTCTCTCTGTGTGTGTTGGTGTGTTTGTTTGTTGGTGTCCCTCGTGTGTGGGGGCCCTCTGTGTGTGTTGTTTGTCTCGTGTGTGTGTCCTCTGTGTGTGTGTCCCCACCCTGTTTGGTGTGTCCCTCTGTGGTGTGTGTTGTTGGTGGTGTCCTCCTGTTGTGTGGTGGTGTTGTGTCCTCTGGTATGTGTGGTGTGTTGTTTGTTCTCCTCTGGGTGTGTTGTGTGTGTGTTGTGTGTCCTCTCTGTGTGTGTGTGTTGTTTATGGTGTGTGTTGTTGGTCTCTTTTGTGTGTGTGTGTGTGTTGTGTGTGGGTCTGGTGTGTGTGGTTGTGGTGTGTGTTTGTCTCTGTTGTGTGTGTTGTGTGTTGTGTGTCTCTCTCTGTGGTGTGTGTTGTGATGTGTGTGTGGTGTGTGGTGTGTTTGTGTGTGTGCTCTCTCTGTGTGTGTTTGTATATACAATAAATAAAATGGGTAATTGCCACTTCTTATCTCAGAGATATAAACTCAATAGTAATTAAGTGTGAAATAACACTGCATAGTGTTCACTAGGGATGCAACAATACAGTTAGTCCACGGTTCAGTACGTACCTCGGTTTTTAACCACGGTTTTCGGTTCGGTTCTGATGGCTGGGCACATCAGAGTGTTTTTTTACAACAAATTAACTACAGAAAACTCCTGTAAACCTCTGTACACTGGAAAAAGTGTGGATTATTATATGTCTGCTTAACATTTCTTTTGAGAGAGGTAATATTTTTTCTGATTTTTACCTATAGGATGGATTGGCCATTATTGAGCGTTATAAACTCATTTAATGTGTTTCCTTCATACTGGACACCAGTGGGCGCCCTCGCGCAGAAAGCCAAAGGAAATCCCTGATATGGGTTAGGGATGGGCGATACCTCTTACTTTATTTTCGATCCGATACCGATACTTCTAAACTAATCTGATCTTTTAAATTATTGAAAGAATATATAATCAGTAATTATATTCACTTAATATTAGCTTTTAAAGCCATGTTTTTTTTTTTTACATTTCATATGCTTTTTTGTTTACACTTTTAGAATAAAATCTACTATAAGTGTATAGTTTTTTATCCCTTTACTGGGGCAGTCCCCGCAAAGGTGGCAACTTACCCCTAAAAGTGAGCAGAATGATACCTACAAGTGGGTGCATTCTTTTAAGGTCAGATAAGTTACAAAGGTGCACCTTTGAGGATACCTCATGAGAAATAAACACAGTGTTACATAAGTACTCAAATGTAGTAGTATTATTACCATGGTAAATTTGTGGTTACTGCAGTTTTACTACAAATACTGTGGTGAACTGTGGATACTGTAATAAAACCATGGTTAATTCTTGTGAAAGGCTGCCTGGCTGTTGTACCCCTAAAGCTGAAACTTTAGTATTTTTTTTTTCTGACAGATTTATTAACAGCAGTTACAGAACATAGCACAATCCATTTGAACTTTTAACAACGAGTTTAATTAAGTTTACTTGCACAAACTAGCCAATTTAAAAATAAATATTACATGTACACAAAAGTTTTGGGTCAGTTTAAGATTTAATATTTTATTAAGTATCAATGCCTCACCAAGGTGCACTTATTTGAGAAAAAAACTGTCAAAAGCAGCATATTGAGAAATATAACAATTAAAAACCTTTTTCTATTTTAAATATAATTTTAAAATTTATGTCTGTGATGCCGGGCAGCTGTATTTTTCAGCATCATTTCCTCCCCAAGGTTCCTCCAGTGTCACTGATCTTCAGAAAATCATTATAATATTTCTTCCTCAAGAAACAATTTATTTATTATTGCTGCTTTCATATTTGTTTGGAAACCGGGATGCATTTTTTTCAGAATTAATGTTATATATAATACCATTAATGTAACATGTTGCAATGGTGTTTCTTAAGATCTACTGTTAATCTTCTGATGCTTTTGGGAAACGCAGCTCTATCTGAACAAACACTGAGCCACGCGTCAGCAGCGACGCTGTCTGTGATTGGCTGGTTCCGTCTTTCAGCATTTGCGTGTGTTCCGATAATGGTTCTGGAGAAATGGTTCTATCCAACACAATTATTCGCTAATATGGTCTATTTTTCCACTTCGAAGCTTATTTTATGCACCGAATTTCTTGATAAGTAAATACAATTAATGTTTATAAAAATGCACTTTAGAATCGATATTTTTATGTGAGGATCGATGCTTTCGATACAACATCAGTATCGATACTTAAAGATTGATCCGCCCATCCCTACTATACTATCACTGTAACTGAATAAAAGAAATATAACGTTAAATGTTTTTTGAAAGATGAAATGTAAGGACAATAAACACTCGCCTGCGACACATAATATATGTGACCCTGGAGCACAAACCCCGTACTTAAGGGATAGTTTTTTAAATGGAAATTTCTACCAACATCATTGAAAGTTTAATAATAAGCTCCTCCTTGATGTATGGGTTGTTAAGGATTTCCGGACGAATATTTGAAATCTGGAATCTGAGGGTGCAAATTTTTGAGAAAATCATCTTTAAAGTTGTTCCAATGAAGTTCTTAGCAATGCATATTTACTAATCAAAAATTAAGTTTTAATAAATTTACAGTAAGACATTTACAAAATATCTTCACGGAACATAATCTTTACTTAATATCCTAAAGATTTCTGGCATAAAAATCGATAATTTTCACCCATACAAAGTTTTTTTTGGCTATTGCTACAAATACACCCCAGCGACTTAACACTGCTTTTTGTGCTCCAGGGTCCCCATGGTTTCTGTGGTTTTTCAAGCCATCTCGGGTATTTTCATTTTCATAATAATTAAGTATATTTATAATTCATTGTTAATCGACATAGCCTTTATTACAGTATGGAATATATTTTCTGCCTCATTCTTTAATAAGAAGCCACATCAGATCACAAAAGGAACTTATTTCAAACACTCGACTGATGTTGTGACATAAAAAGTTATAATGTTTTCTTTTGTTGGACAACAGGTTTAGAAAGGCTTGTCATTGCATTTTCATTGCACACGTCAGCGCTGCTTTTTCAAATATAAGCGGGGAGGCGTGAACTCACGGACACACACACTCACGGACACACACTCACAGACACACACTCACGTACACACTCATGGACACACACACTCACGCACACACACTCACACACACACACACACTCCACGCACACACAGAAACACTCACACACACACACACTCACTGACACCCACACTGCCAGTGACAACACACACTCCGCACCCAAACACACTCACGGACACAACACACACACTCATGGACAACACCCTCAATGACACACACGGACAACACACACCACACACTCCAGGAACACACACACACCACACGACACACACAAACACGTCACACACACACTCCCGACACACACACTCTCTCTCCCACACACACTCACACACACTCACAACACACACACACACACACACCGTACACACACATTCACACTTTAGGGGTCACATGGGCTCGAGGGCTCGCTACTGTGTGTGCACAGACCACACCCCACTCACTGTCCCACACACACACAGACACACACTCACACGGACAGACACACACGCACACTCACGGTCACACACACTCACGGTCACACACACACTCACTTCACACCCACTCACAGACACACATACTCACAGACACACCCACTCACAGACACCACAACCCCACGGTCCCAACACACCCACTCACTTCCACACACACACTCGCGTCACACACACCCTACACGGACCGAACACACACACACACGACCCACACACACACACTCACGTCCACACACACACACTCACACGACACGACCCACGGACCACACACACAGAGCCCAATTCTGATACCGAGAAATGAAATACCCGTATATTCTTTTAAACCCAAAACCAAAAAAAAAAGAAAACCGCAATTGACAAGCGCTATTGAATCGGAATGTCCGCACCAACTGTTAATATTTATATGAGAATTGTGGCATCCCATATTTTTCCTCTTGTATAAATTATATAGAATTCAATCTTTCTCAAAAACTGTTTTTTTTGTTTGATGATCATTAATGACAGCAGCATTATTTATAGGCTGCTGTCCCTTTAAGATCTGATGCACGGATCCAATATAATGATACACCTCTGATTATTTTCTCAGCTGTTCTCGTTCACTTACAACATAACCAACTGCTTTTACCAAAATGATTGTCGAGATCGTTATTTTGTCATAATATGTGTCTGTTCAAAGGCAAGGAGTGAAGGAGATATGAATGAGGGTTCAGTTCGGTCTTGCGTGCTTCATGTGTGTGTGTGCGGCTGTGAACATAGAAAACAATGTGCAAGTAACAAATCCAGTTCCCTTTCGCCCTTTCCTTACACTGGAATGGTTTAAAATTCCTTGCGTATGTAAACACATACAATTCATAAACTTTAACTCTATTATGGTTAAATTTTGCAATTAATCCACAAAATCGTGGCCGCACCTTATCCCTTCCTAGCCACAACCCCTGGAACGACTGCATTACCTTTCTTCTGCGGCATATTCTGTAGTTTTCAGTGTGAGAAGGCCCCTCCCTGGCCGTCGGATGGCGATTTACGACTTTATCAAAGAAACCCTTCTTCCTAAAAGATACGCATAACAAATCATAATCGATCAATCGTGCAACCCTACGGTACCATCGCTTGACTTTAACTGGGAAGTAGTGTTGATTTTGTAAGCTATTTTCATTTTAGTCTTAGTCTTAATCCCGGGCTAAAATGTCCGTGTTATTTTTTATCATATTTTTAGCTTTAGAATAACGACCTTAGGCCCGGTTGTTCACAAACAGGGCTTAGCTTAAGTTAAGGGCCTAGGCCTTAGTAAATTTAAGATAATTTAAGCAACTTTGTATACCAAAATGCCTTAGAAAAAAACCACTTACAGTGTGCCTCCTGAACCCAGAACTATGACACTGACATATTTTTAAATATGGGCCAGAGCAAGATTATTTTCAGTTAGAAACCGCTCACTACATGTATTTTTAGTCTGTGGCTAGCCCTTGTCTTGAAACCAGGGGTAAATCTCAACATTTTATTCTAGTCTTTTAGTCCCCATGAAAACTTGACATTTGAGGTGTAAGAGTATCCGCAATAACATTTTTTATTTTTTTTAATACATTTTTCTCTCCGTCCTTATTTCATCAAGTGAAATTTCATGTTGATATAGTCCCTTTATCGTCTCTTCTTAAGTCATGGTAAAAAAACTTTGTTGTCCAACCCGTTTGTCATCATAAGTTTCATTAACAAACTGTTAATTTTTTAATTTTTTGGCACTGTAGTCCACTGTCAACGTCCCTGTAGCGTCACTGTTAGACGTCCCGGTAATCGTCACTGTAGTGCCCATCTGTAACTCCCTGTATCGTCACTGTAAACGTTCCCCTGGTAGCGTCACTGTAGCGTCCCTGTAGCTCCACTGTAGTGCCACTGTAACGTCCCTGTAGCGTCACTGTAACGTCCCTGTACGTCACTGTAGCGCCACGTAACATCCCTGTAGCGCCTTGTTTTGTTGTTTGATGAGCATAATGACAGCAGCAGGTATTATCAGGCATTAGGCTGCTGTCCCTTTAAGAACTGATGCACGGATCCAATATAATGATACACCTCTGATTATTTTCTCAGCTGTTCTCGTTCACTTACAACATAACCAACTGCTTTTACCAAAATGATTGTCGAGATCGTTATTTTGTCATAATATGTGTCTGTTCAAAGGCAAGGAGTGAAGGAGATATGAATGAGGGTTCAGTTCGGTCTTGCGTGCTTCATGTGTGTGTGTGCGGCTGTGAACATAGAAAACAATGTGCAAGTAACAAATCCAGTTCCCTTTCGCCCTTTCCTTACACTGGAATGGTTTAAAATTCCTTGCGTATGTAAACACATACAATTCATAAACTTTAACTCTATTATGGTTAAATTTTGCAATTAATCCGCAAATCGGCCGCAACGGTATCCCTTCTAGCCACAACCCTGGAACGACATGCATTACCTTTCTTGTGCGGGCATATCTGGAGTTTCAGTGTGAGAGTGCCCTCTGGCCTTCGGATGGAGATTTACTACTTATCACAGAACCCTGCTTCACTGAAAGATACGCATAACAATCATATTCGATCAATCGTGCAACCCTACTGTAACATTACTGTAACATACTGCTACAGGGACGTTACAGTGGCGCTACAGTGACGTTACAGTGGCACTACAGTGACGCTACAGGGACGTTACAGTGGTGCTACAGTGACGTTACAGTGGCACTACAGTGCCAAAATTACAAAATTAACATTTTGTTAATGAAAACTGATGAAAAAGTTTGACGACAAGTTTTTTTCCCATGACTAAGACGAGACGATAATATGTGTAGCGCCACTGTAACGTCCCTGTAGCGCCACTGTAACGTCCCTGTAGCGCCACTGTAACATCCCTGTAGCGCCACTGTAACGTCCCTGTAGCGCCACTGTAACGTCCCTGTAACGTCCCTTGAAAAAACCAAACCCCAAATCCCCCCCCTGTAGCTCACTGTAAAAGTCCCTGTACGTCACTGTAAACATCCCTGTAGCGTCACTGTAACGTCCCTGTAGCGTCACTGTAACATCCCTGTAGCGTCACTGTAACATCCCTGTAGCGTCACTGTAACATCCCTGTAGCGCCACTGTAACATCCCGGTAACGTCACTGTAGCGCCACTGTAACGTCCCTGTAGCGTCCCTGTAACGTCCCTGTAGCGCCACTGTAACGTCCCTGTAGCGCCACTGTAACGTCCCTGTAGCGCCACTGTAGCGTCACTGTAACATCACTGTAGCGTCACTGTAACATCACTGTAGCGCCACTGTAACATTACTGTAGCGCCACTGTAACTTCCCTGTAGTGCCACTGTAATGTTACTGTAGCGCCACTGTAACGTCCCTGTAGCGCCACTGTAACGTCCCTGTAGCGTCCCTGTAGCGTCCCTGTAGCTCCACTGTAGCGTCACTGTAACATCACTGTAGCGCCACTGTAATGTTACTGTAGCGGCACTGTAACGTCACTGTAACGTCCCTGTAGCGCCACTGTAACGTCCCTGTAGCGCCACTGTAACTTTACTGTAGCGTCACTGTAGCATCACTGTAACATCACTGTAACATCACTGTAACATCACTGTAACATCACTGTAGCGCCACTGTAACTTCCCTGTAGCGTCACTGTAACGTCCCTGTAGCGTCACTGTAGCGTCACTGTAGTGTCACTGTAGCTTCACTGTAACTTCACTGTAATGTCACTGTAACATCACTGCAGTAGTCTGTAGTTGAAGATGTTTGAGCTGCTCGTTATTCATGACTGACTCTGATCGGGTCGCATATGAGAGCGGAGTTCAGTCTAGTTGCTATAATTGCATTAAAGTCATCACAGAATTGGAGCGTATGATTGGCAAACACAGAATGATGGCTTAATTAAAGCTGATGAATATTAATGAGTTCTTGAGGTCTAATAGGAAAGTTTGTGCTGCAGTTGAGTTGAAATGTTTCTGTTCTCTGAATACGCGTTGTGCCTTATGCCACTTATCTGCTTTAAATTATGCAGCGCTGCATTCAATAGTTTGAAAGGCTAATTAATTGCTTATTTAAAATTCTATTAATTAAAACATTTGCATAATGCATTGTGTGTCAGTTAGCTTACTGAAGCCCTCGCAGTGGCCGTATGTAAATCGTGTTTCTCTCAACTGTTTTCTTTTGAGTTACAAAGATCCGTCTGTCTCTCTCTCTCTCTCTCCATCTGTCAGTTTGTCTTTCAGTGGGGTTGTTGTCATGGCTACAGCTTGAGTAAAAGCCACATGACTTAGTTTGTCTGTGTGTAACAGACAGTGCAGCAGAGTCTTTGATCGCTGCGAGTCGAGCTGAAGAGCTTCCTTCACCTTTATGAAGCTTTGGTTCGGTGTGATCCACACTTACTAGTTACACAGCACTTACTAATTAGTTAGAGGTTAGTTCAGTAGGAGCACTACTAGTAACAGTGACCTTAGCAAACGCCACTGATTCAGTCGGGTGACTCTTCTCTATTTCTGAATCGCCTAAACTGTCCAGGTTTTAGCTTTGTTTTCCTATAGTTTTCACACTTGCTAAAAGTAATACTGAAAGTTATTTTGACCAATAGCGTGCAGGCATCGGACATTATCGACCAATCGCGGCAAAACCAAGTAAAATCAAGTAAAAAAAAATTTTTCCCATATTTATTCATTTCCAAATGAAGTCATTTAGTAATATTATGTGAAATAAATATAGATTTAATTTCATAAATTGTTATGTGTAATTTTTACTATCTTTAAATAAATTGGCGTGATATCGTATATATATCGTCCATCAAAAAATCCATATCGATCAATCACAGCAGAGAGACTGTTAATAGAAAAACAAAGCCAAAATCAGGACAATTTAGAAATCCTGGCTGGGAAAACAGAGAATATTTGCTGATCCCTCCTCAAACCGCTGAAGAATGTTAACCAGGTGAAGGCAGTGGTTGATCTCAGTTGGCCGGTGAGTTAAGGCTTCGTCATCCCTGTTCTTTGACATGTTGTTTTGTATAAACGAGCTTGTCCAGTTTGACTCCGGGATGCTTTGAGATGGCGGTCATTAGCGACACATTCTTTCATCGTAGCTGTGTTGCATGCTGGGAACCCCCCCCCCCCCGCCCCCCAGGGTTCTTTAAAACCGGTACCCAAGGGGAGGGGGCACAGGTATCGCTGTGGTGTCATTGTCTTTGTCTCACTTCTCCCTCGCCGTAACTCTGTCCTAAAAGCTATCCAATTAATATGCTAATGAGCTGATAAATATTTATGAAACATGTTGAATTATGCAGAAAGCTTTCAGAGGTCCGTGCAGAACTTCAAAGCGGCGCTCTTCTAATGAGCAACGGGGAGTGAGATTTGCATACGGCTTTAATCAGCTGCATACTGATTAACTTTCATTATGGATGCGGCACTTCTAGATGTAGTCTTTGTGTTTCGCTCGTCTCGGTGTTCTCCGTCGGATGCGTTCGCTGTCGCTGATGTGCTGCGTCCGTCTGTGATCGCGGAGTATCGCATCGCGGTTCGGTGAGTTTATCTTGATCAGATATTAGTGAGCTAAAGCGACCGAGGTGCGGTGGGGTTTGTTCCTTCGCGTTGCTGTTGACTGTGTGGTTTTGAGGATGGCGCTGCTATTAAAGTGAAGGTGCATCTTGGTTGTTTTGTGATGTTTGTGGGTCTACGGGGCTGGAAATTTGGGTTGATGGTGTCGATTAAGTTATTGTTTTTCTCGGGGGCTAGCAGTTCTGATTCAAGAGGTCTAATTCGGTGGGTAGCCCGTCCGCCATGGAGTCGAAAACGGACGGGAAATGGTGAAATAGGGCAAACGCGGAGTAGGTGAAAGAATGGTACTGCCCTAGAAAAACATGGAAATGTAGACTGAGGCACTTAAAACTCACACAAGAAGGGTGCTTCGGGGGTAGGAGTCAGCGATCGGGGAAGAATAGTTCAGCGGGCATTGGGTGCGAACGGACACACACCACGGAAAGATAAGCAGAGATTACCCGGAAGATGCGTGTAGGGGCGAAAATACTGGATTTAAACAGCCGCGAGAGGCAAAAGAAAAAAATCTAAATATGTAGAGTTTCAACTCAAAGAATTGAGGCGATTCAGACTCTTGCTGACTGCAGTTAATAACGCTATTGACATTAGTTGACCGGAATAAAGGCACCAGCACAGTTAAATAGCGATGATTACATCAGTATTATACTCTGCACACTTTCGGCGGTGTTACCATTGCAGTTCCTCTGTGTCCTAGACAGATGGGACGTTTGGGTACGCTTTGCGGTGCGCTGAACCCTTTGGAGAAAAAAAATTATATGGGCAAGAAACGTTAACAATGGTATTATAACTGGTAAATTGAACAAGGACCTCTTAATTGTAGATTAAAAATACCCAGGAATGCCAAAGGACTGCATATCAACTACTATACGGCTCCAGTCAGAACACTAAACACCAACCAAATACAATGAAGCCATTCTGAACTCAGCGATCTGAAGGCGGCTCGACGCCACAGTGAACCGATATCAACTCGAGCGGCGGTCTAAAACTTTTGATTTAATCACCGAACGGGCAAAAGTTTACTTCAAGAATGAACAAAATGGCATAGATGAGTTTGAAGTTTGGCGTTTAAGAAGCACAGCAAATGAAAAACAACGCGCGATCTTATTAATAGCTGCAATCATGAAGTATACTTCATTAGAGCCACAGAGAGACAAACCTTCGCTGAAAAATGCACAATACACAATTTTACAGCCTAGGGTGAAGTCATTATGTACAGTACATTAATAATTATTTGTGACAAATATAATGTAATTTAATGGAAAACTATGTGAATGGCACTCTGTGGCAGGGTTTTCTGTCGGCTGTGTTTAAATCCGCATCTCTATGCAGCGCAGTATTGCGTGTCAAAACAAACAGCACGAGGTGTCAGTGGTTTCCGCCTCTAGAGGGCGCTCTCGCTCTGTATAATGATAGTGAACCTTCTCAGCCGCTCCAGCAACGGACCTAACCTGGAAAACTATCGGCATGGATTTTTACCGATAACCGATAGTTCCAGCAATCGACTATCGGTGCCAATTAATCGGCAAAACCAATACATCGGTCGACCTCTAAATTGTATTAATCGATAAAATGGCCCAGCCCTACTGTCGTCAGCAGCTGTTGTAAATGTTGGCTAGATGCTCTGTTTTCTCTCTGCACAGATTCCAGCAGCCATCCAGCAGATCTGAGCAAAGGCAGCATGGAGAACGGAGCGCATAGAGGTGAGTTACGAGCTGCTGATTCGTTGCATCTGTGTGTGTTTGACTCACTGATTGACCCTCATGTGTTCATCAGCAGCTCAGGCCAACGGTCTGGATGGCCATAAACTGAGCAGTCAAGCAGCGGTCAGCAGTGTTCAGACACAAGCGCTGCTCCAGCAGGTACGTGAAGCATTGATTAAACACGCTTCTGTCGCTCGGAAACAGGTGGAGGAGAGTATGCAGATCTGTGCACAATTTATATGCGCTGCATAACAAGGTTTCCGTTAACGAGAGGAGCGCTGGAGTGTACAGTGAGAATATAGAGCATCACACAACTCCATGGGGGGGGTACGCTTTTGCGGTGTGCTTTTTTATAGAGAGTTTTTGTTGCTGTCATCTTTTACTCAAGATGCTCCAACATCTTGAGTAAATGAAGACATTTTCACTTTTGGGTGAACTATCACTTTAAGATATTATAATTGCTCAATTTGGCCTAGTTTTGGTTAAATTTGATTCACAATTTACAGTCAAGGTATGAGCTATTTACACATGCTAAAGAGATGAAGTCTAAACTGAATTATTCCTGAGAAGTATAAGCTTCAGATTGTGTGTTCTGTGGGTCTGCGCAGCTGTTGCAGACGCAGACGCAGCTCCTGGCCGCAGGTCAACAGAACAGCACCACTGGAGCCAGTATCTCCGCCTCCGCGGCCACGCCCATCACACTGTCCCAGCCCATTCAGATCGCCTCTGTAAGTGACTGACAGCTCACCGTCCAATCAGAGACGTCCGATTCACTGACACTCCCACTGCAGTCAGACCACAAGCGCCTGAGAGCGGCTGCTCATTCACACAATAATAGAGAGAAGCTGTTTATTCTGATGCCCTCTTCTGTTAGCAAGACATACAGTACTGTTCAAACATGTTTGGGGTCGAAGAAGTAATTACTTTAATTCACATTCAGTTGATCAAAAGTAACAGTAAAGACATTTATAATGTTACCAAAGATTCCAATTTCAATTGTTCTTTTGAACTTTCTATTCATCTGTGAATCCTGAAAAATAAAATGCATCAAGGTTTCCGCAAAAATATTGTGCAGCACGACTGTTTTAACATTGATAATAATCAGAAATGTTTCTCGAGCAGCAGATCAGCATTTAATAACTGATTTCTGAAGATCATGTGACACTGAAGACTGGAGGAATGATGCTGAAATACAGCTGCGCATCACAGAAATAAAAATACATTATAACAGAGCTTCCTTAGAAAACAGCTGTTTTACATTCTAATAATATTTCACTATTTTTACTGTATTTTTGATCAAAGAAATGCGTGCCCGTGAGGCAGAAGAGGCCGTTGTGTAACTATAATATAGATATATTTTACGTAACACAATCTTCATGTTGCTTGCTCATCCATCTCTCTCCTCTCTCTCTCTCTCGCTCTCTCTCAATTCAATTCAATTCAATATGTGCTTTATTGGCATGACAATTGTTACAGTGTATTGCCAAAGCATAGTGTTAACATTGAATCTAGAATACTATAAGTATGGCACAAATACTGCATCTCTCCTCCTCGTGGCTCGTCTCTCTTCTCTCTCTCTCTCTCTC